>JAUMHD010026251.1:0-39355 GCA_032359135.1 Ulvella scutata | reverse complement strand
ACACACACACACACACACACACACACACACACACACACACACACACACACACACACACACACACACACACACACGCAGGGAGGGAGCGGGCTCAGGGAGGGGCAGGAGGCTGCCGCGGAACCGCACCCGCCGGCGAGCGCGGTTGCTGCCTGGGTTGATGAGCCCTTTGGTGAGCTCAGTGTTTGTCTCCACGGTGGCCAGCATGTTCAGGTTGATCATCACGAATAGAGACAGCGCCAGCAGCGCAACATACGCCACCCAAGACACCACTCGCCGCCGCACGACCCTCTGGCCGCCAAACCTCGTGTTCTCCCACCACCAGTCGCTGGGCTCTGGCGAGCGCGTGACGGACACGTAGCGGTGCTCAACCCCCTGGGACTGATCCACCGTCGGTTCCTTTGTGAGAGTAATCTTGGGAGCGTTGGAGTACTGCAGCGCACCCAGCCCTCGCTGTATTGGCAGTGTGCGTGCAGCGACGTTAGCCCAGCCGACACTTCACTTGCAAGCAAGGCTGGGCATCACGGCATATCGCGCAAACAGAGTAGATCAAGATCATGCATGCAATCTGCAGATTGCATGCATGTCAAATGTGGTATGCATGGGTGCCTGCAGGCGAGGGTGCGCACCTTGCCAAGCGTCGCGATGTTGAACGCGCGGCCGAAAGAAGGCGGCACGAAGCAGTTGGCCAGCTGGTTGCGCAGGTTGTGGTCGTACCTGCACACGTGGAAGGCTGAGAAGGCATGGCCCGCCCACCAGCACACAGCGCAAGCCCCAACCACAGCACAAGACACCTGACAGCGTTCATGGTTGCACAGGTGCCAGTGGTCTGCACGCGCGCTGGGGATTGTTCTATCTGACAGCAGAGAAGCGTTGCCAACTCATCCGGTGTATCCAGAGGTAATGGAACCAAGCTGCAGAGCACTAGGTGCGGCCCTGCTGCATCGACGCACTGCAGCATGGCAGCGATGCAGTGGCATGCTGTCCACTTCCCCCAACTGGGTGCGTGGCTGTTGCTGCTGTAAAACTTCATGTTTGTTTCTGAATGTAGTCGCAAATAACACTTACACATCGTATCTGGCACTTCAAGCACCGTTTCTGCAAGTGGAATGCTTTGTCGAGCACTACACTGGGGCCAGCTTTGAGAGAGACGCCCTTCTTTGGAGGCGGATTCCAAACCAGCACCAGCAGGTGGCATCTCTACAGAGTCCTAGCTAAAATCATGCAAGGCATTCAACCAGAGAGATGCAGCAACAACACAGAGCCCACTGCTGCAGCTGAACCACAGCCTGCGTCTACCCAAGAAGCGCGAAAAAAGGCAACAGAGCGCAACAGGGGGGGTGGGACCGCACAGCATGTTGGCGGCATCTTGCACCCAGTTGAACACAATCACTGCGCTGCCTGTGGCGTGGTCAGCTTGCTTGCTGAGCTCCAGAACCTCAGCATCCAGAGCTTCTATGCGCTGCTCGAGCCACGCCATCATGCCATCCAGCGACTTGAAGCCGCAGAGGTACCTCTTGTACAGCACCACGTAGAAGCTGTGCGGGAACTTGGCGAAGCGGCCCTGGATGGCGAGGCCTGTGCCCGTGTCCACCACATTCTGTTGTGTCTCTTGCTTGAGATATCTTAGCTCCTTCAGCAGATCCTTTGCTCGTTGAATCTGTACAGCGAAACGCAAGCGCGTTGCCGTTGGTACTGAGATCGCACATGCATCAGGCAAAAGAAATGAATGCTAATCGGGAACCACGCCATACCCAAGAAGGGCCTCGGAGCAGAGACCGCTCCACAGCAGCAGCAGCCGTGCGTGCGGTGCCCCTCACAACACACAACGCAAGGGGCACCCCTGACCTGGTCTGCGAAATCACAAAGCTCATCTGAGAAACACTGAGCTGCCCTGTTCAGCACTGTGCTCGGATTCCCTGCATCCATCAAACCTGCTGCAAAGGTGCCCTGCTACTGCAGCTGCAGCAATGTGAAGCCACGGGCCGTACCTGTGTGTTTTTGTGTAGAAAGCGCCCGTAGTTCCGCACGTAAAAGGTGCTCACAACGTCCCCGTAGTATCTGCCAAACTCCTCGAGGCGGCTCTCATCGCACTCCACGTCCCCCACGTTGGACAGCAGCACGGAGTACTGCGACACGTTCACATTCCTGCGGTTGCTAGCCTCTGCAAGGGACGCCTGAAGGTACTTGAACACCCAGACCCACGCACAGAAGAAGGGCACGCCCACCACACACCACACGAGGGGGTGCTTGATGGGCTCCTGCACAGCCCCCGCGTTTCAGTTCATTTCCGTTCAGTTCACAGTTCACGAATGTGCAGTTCCAGAAGCATGGCCTGCCAGGTGCTCATGCCCTCCTTTCAGGTCGTGAATGAAGCGTTGGGAGGCGGAGCCAGGAGCAGGCATAGGCATAGGCATGAAATTTGCTGTGGGGCCGGCAAGGGCAAGCAGACGCAGGCCGAACAGTTCCAACGAACCAAAGGACATGAGCGCAGTTTATGAAGGAGTAATTTCGAGGCACTGCAGCTCAGGGCCTTCCACCTGTGGCGCAGGCGTGCCCTCCCCAGAAGCCTCCAGGCAACAAAGCCTCTCGTTTGCAGTACTATACCTCGAAAACCGACCCACTTCTCGAGCAACAGGTGCAGCCCAGCTCAAGCTCTGGAGGCTCTTGATTACGTACCTCATTGCTCCTGGTTTCGTCCCCAAACCTGTGCTCCCTGCGGCGAGCGATGTCCCGCGGGTCCACCTCCTCCCCATCCTCCTCCCGCACCTCCTGGTTGAACACGCAGCATGCCCCGGTGTATTGATCTGCAGCACCTCACACTGGCGTTTGTGGATCGCCCTCAGCAGTGGCCAGGGGCCTCCGAACCTCCCACACATGCGTGCATGCATGCATGAATAGCAACATATTGAAGGCATCGATGCTGGTGCTCAGCGCTGACCAGCTCCAGGCAGCCTCATGTTTGCAGCTGATGCCCTGGAGGAGTATGTAACAATGTAATTTAGGGCTGGTATGGGACTGTATGTAGTTCGAAGGCTCAGGATGGCAAGCAGTGAAAGCGGGCAGAGGACACAATGAGCACCACGCATGCTCAGCAATTTGGGAGCTGTATTTACATGTATGCAACCCCAAACGCAGTGATATTCTCGGTGGATGATCTTTGTTTTCTTGCTTCTTCCTGCACTGACATGGGAACGGCACTGCAGCTGGCCATACCTTCACTGTTCCATGTGAAGCTGTGTGGGCATGGCAGCAGGCTGCAGACGTTGGCTGGATCTTCTGGGGGAATGTCTGCAATGCACTGTGTGCAGCAGTCTAGAGGCGATGAAAACGTCTTTGATGAGCAGAAGTTCCCCAGGCTCACTGTCAAAGCAAAGTTTCCTGCCTGCAACGAGATGCCTGGCGTTCACGAGGCTGTGGTGGCATAGGAAAGGAGACAGATGTTTACGAATATCAGGAATGTCGTACGAATATTAAGAGCAATCAAGGAATGGAGGTCGATAAGGGGAAATCACTGAACGCAACAGCACATACAGCACAACAGCACATACAGTGAGTGCAAGTGCAAGAATACAGCCTGTACCCCAGATGATGTCGCTACCCTGAGAGACAAGAGAAAATACAGTACATGATGTGGGGACAGAAGTCTTTGCATCAGATAGTCGAAGTGCGATGTGTAGCAATCACCAAGCATCCAGCAGTGGCAACAATGGAGGACTGAAAGCAGCACCTGATAAGGTTTGTCTTTTGAATTGCATGTTGTCACATTTCTTGGGTCTATGACGGTGTATTCTGACCGATAATTGTTCGCCTTCAACGTGTTTAGCAGAGGCCAGACAGATAAAGCGGAGTATCCAAGCAATAGGATAACGAAGAGGCCAATAGAGCCGAAATGCAATGCTAAAAAGGCGGAGTGCCTCCTTAATTGCCAGGGGAAAGTCGTCCAGAGCCCAAACAGTTTCAGTTCGCTGGTCACTCCGTACTGCGGCAAGGAAAGCCGCCTCGCCTCTAATGCAGCAGGCCTGCACAGAGATGTATATTATATTTGCTATTCATAGCAAGTGTATGCAGTGTCTGCACTGCTGTCGATTCGCATTCATTCAAACGTCAGAAGCTCAACCAACGGCCTACAAGGCTACAGACCTCCAACCAACAGAGAGTGAACAATTAGCCTACCTGATATAGGTTGCGACTTTCGGCGACCTCTGTTCTGACTCTTTCTGTCCTTCCTGAGGATTACCTCTCCCAGTCTGGGAGGTGCGCCCCATCGTGCAAGCGACATGGACAAAGATGCACTAGGATAGTGCAAGAAAGGGAGATTATGGCACTTGGTCGACTCTGCCGTGTACCGAGCGTGGCTCGCGTCTATCCATGCCATCGTACCGTGTGTGTGCGAGGTGTCGAGCTCGAGCTTTTGATCATCCCGAGGGCCGTACAGCAGAACTGCATCTCCGTGTGCTTATTTACTCAGCTATGTTGACCTAGTTGTAGCTATGGTGAATCTGTTGAAAAAATGCGTCCCTAAATTGTTCAAAATGCTTGTAAATGGATGCAGTGGCAAACGCAAAAGCTTCCAAGGGGATGGGTACAGAATTGGCTTGGAAATCTTCTTAACCTGCAGATTTATGTGGCTATCATGGCACAGGATTCCACTCAGCTCAGTGTACTCCACAAAGGCGAAGTGCCCAGAGTGGCCGCCTGAAAGGGTATTGTGATGTTCTAAATCTGTCGGTTGGGGCAACGCTGTCTTCATTTTGTCTGTCTTTTGAAATGGCCCAAAGTTTGAAATGGCCCTTCTGAAAAGACCCAAGAAACCGCTTGCACTCTGCCCCCAACACCTCATGCAGTGGTCAGCCCACCGTTGCGAACCAGGTGCTGACTCTGTCTGAATATTTGGCTCGCGCTCTTGCAAATGCTCCACAGACAAAGATACTCCTGATAATGCCAAGCGCAGGCTGCAAACTGTATTTTGTGTAAAAAACAAGTCAATTGGTTCCGCAATCTATAGCAGAGCTTGTCGGCCGGTGGTGCCGCGCTCTCACTTCGAGTGTTATCGTGGCCACAAGGGGCCCCTGGGTCATCCCACACAAGGCGTGGACTGCTGTCATGTGCACTGTATTACTCCATCTGTATCGCTGGCAAATTTCATGCGCACCATGCAAACAACTTTGGACGTGCAATGCCTGCATAGCCTACACATTTCATTCGAATAGCCACTGACTTGCATTTCAAACTTCTACAGACTGAATGAATTTATTCCACAAGTCAAAAGTACGTCTTTGGCTTCCCCATCGGCCATCGGCACCTGCCGGCGCGCGTCCGCCATGCATATGCTACAAACAGTCCGCAAACCATGAGCCCACAAACCCACGGCCACAGACACAGCACATGTGCATGCCCAGGCACCAGAAAAACTCTCTGGCGCTCTAAAAGTCAGGCGTGAACATGACAGTCGGCAGCCTTGTTTCATCGGAGCTTGGATTGGGGGCCCCGGAGGTGGAGGGTGGTCTCAACGGGCCCCTCTGAGCTCTGAGAGCCTGCGTAAACTCTTGATTCGGCTGCACATGCTTGTAGCGAGTGGTGTCTATTCTGATGGTGGTGCCTGGAGGTGGACGCTGCTTGCTCTTCACCCTTTCATGTGCAGGGTCCCAGTACTTGAAGAAGGGCTTCACATGCTTGGTGAATATCTCAGGCTCCTGCATAGATGCTTCTGTGATCGTGCCTAGTATTCTAGACAAGCTAGAACCCAGCTGAAGGTGGCCACATGTCACTGCAGGGGCCGGCATGCACTGTTTGTGACAGAGCATGAGGTGGCAAATCACTGATACCAGGAGCCCCACTCACACTGCGCAGCAGCACCGCCAC
Organism: Ulvella scutata; assembly: GCA_032359135.1. NCBI lineage: Eukaryota > Viridiplantae > Chlorophyta > Ulvophyceae > Ulvales > Ulvellaceae > Ulvella > Ulvella scutata. The sequence continues at coordinate 33,493 of JAUMHD010026251.1, read as the reverse complement.
GAAGGACCTTTCTAAAGTTTTCAATCAACTACGATCGTAATGGTGGGTTGCAGTGCCTGCGCTCAACCGTCCCAGTGAAGAGAAGAAAACAAAGAGCACACATGCCAGAGGAGTGCTGCTCACACATGCATTACAGAACGCGTGTTGCTGCTCATCATCCCATAATACAGAGAACAAGGAGGCATACCAAAGTAGGAACGTCAGGCAGGTAGGTGCTGGTGTTCACCCACAGCCCTTCACTTGTGCCGCCTGCCTCCTGATAAGGAATGTTGTCCACAGTAGCCGCCTGCTCACCAGGCTGCCTGGCCCAGTCCAACAGCCTGCACCGTTCCAGCCTCCAAATCAACACAAACCTCAACAAACGTGCTATGTTCAGTGAAACTGGTTGAACACGGCAACGCATGCGTATATAGAGGTTGCTACCAGCAGTGTCTTCTGAAGCACTCGAAGAGCACAACAACAGAGCAGGCCTGTATAGAGCCTATGACACTCCAGAACACATGAGAATATAGCTTTGCACAACCCCTCACACACGGGAAGCACGAGAGCATGCAGTGCTGCAAGGGGGAGTAGGGTGAAGGCCGGGCCAGACATGCAGCTGTGCCACATAATCCTAACTACAGTTCAGATGTTCTTGCCTCTCAGGGCAGCTGATCCGTACATGCTGGGCGGGCCACTGGGGCGCACCTTGGTCTACCACCCTCCACCCACTTGGCATACTCTTGCTGCCGGAGCTGGTTCATGAGAGGCACCACGCACGCTGTGCCCCAGATGATGAGCCCCACAATGCTCGCGTAGCCCGCTTTATCGCTCCCAAAATAAAACGCCAAGACAAGAATCAGCTGGATGAGCGGCAGCAGCCTCAGCAGATAGTTTGCGCCATAGAATGCCTCCACTTGGAACGCGCGGGGCCTTGAGGAGCAGCGCAGCGCCATGTACTGATCCACAACGTACTGCACCAGGATGCCCAGAAGGCCGATCAACGCAGAGACTGGGAGAATGGGAGCATACAGAATCGCCAGGCCTACTGTGGTGATGGCCTGGCCCATTCTCAGGTTCATGCGGAACTCTGGGGGCTGTGTGAACTGGTCCACGTACTTTTGTGTGCAGGCCATGTGGGAGAGGAAGTGCAGGTTCAGGATGTCGTCCATGCGGACCAGGAACGCAAGGCTTGGGAAGACAGCGTTGGTCAGCTGAATCAAGAAGCCAAGCGTTACAAAGCCTCCCTCGGAAAACCTGCAGCTCTTGCAAGTGTATGTGTTTGTGTGGTCTCTCTGGATCGCTAGGACTGTATGTAGGTCACTACTGTGATGTTGGTATTAAGAGAAACCTCTGACCACAAGTGCAAACGGCAAGGAGAGAACTAAACGCATTTCAAACCACCAGATGAAGAGTCTTTCACAAGATGGCAAGAAAACTCCAGCAGATAGGATGGCGAGGTGGCGAACTAAGACATTTTGTGTTTGTGAGACAGAAGTGAGCTTCGTAATGTGCTCCCAACGTAGAACGAATGAGGCAGCCGCACCACAGGCCAATCTCAGCATCACTATCTTCCTTGCGTTGCCCTATGTTCCCACGGAAAGCGCTCCAGCCTGCAATGGCAATAAGAGGCACTGCAAACGAGTTGATCAGCTGGAACACAGCGATCTTTGTCACTGTGCTGCCCACGTTGTGCGTGTACGTCAAGAACAGGCTGTAGTCGGAGAGGATGTGGATGAGGCCGATGCCCAGGTTGGAGAACAGAAGCACCGCAGCCGTCTTCAGAATAGTCCAAGTGCCCCAGCCTAAAACTGGGATTTTCCATCCTTCATCTTGCCTCTGCACAAGACCTTGTTCACAGTTACTCACATGGCTTGAGATGACATCCTGATTCAGCGTTCTCCCGTGGTCCAGGCTAAGGGTTGAGGTACGGAGTCCGGACCACCACCAAGCAGTGCTGGTTCAGCAGATGTACCTCTTGAAAATACTTTCATGTGAAGCATCTGATAGTCAGACAGGAGCACACTAGCGTGGGGCAGGCCAAACTGCTGAACGATACTGGGGAAGTTTGGCCTGCCCCAACACTGTTTTGGCCTCAGAAAGCATGTGAAGCTCACATCGCTGGCCAGGCAGGCAGGCAGGCCTTCTATCACATTAGTGGCTGTGGCGATTTCTATCACATTAGTGGCTATCACATTAGTGGCTATCACAGTAGTGGCTGGAGCTTGCATACCCCGCACACAGAATTCTTCAGATCATTCCTGATGGCACCCTGTTCGAGACTGGTCAGGATATACTGCACAGTGAACGACACCACGAGCAGTGCCACATACAACCCCTGCACATCAACATCGAACCAAATCATTCCCCTGCTGCAGAATTCCCAGCAAGGCTCATAGTTGGCACCCTGTGACACCAGCACTGCAACAACACTTTTCATATGTTGCAGAATTATGGGAGGGGCCTCACCCACGCTACAATGCGGCGCTTGATAATGGGCCAGCCCCCAAAGCGCGTGTTCTCCCACATAAAATCAGAAGGTTCTGGGGCTCTTGTCACTGTCACATGCCTGTGTGTTGTCTGCGCCTGGCCGCTAGCATCAGAAGTACTGCTCAGAACCATCCTGCGCGTTTTTGCAAACTTCCCCTCCGTGAGAATATTCATGGAGCGACCGATGAAGGGGGGCACAAACAGGTTTGCTACAGGGTTTCTGAGGTTGTGCTCATATAGCATGTTGCCAGCATCAGGCACCCAGTTGAACACAATCACCGCGTTGCCAGTGGACTGATGCTCTTGATTGCTCAGGTCCTCAACCTCTTGAGAGAGGGCCTCGTAGCGCAGCTCGAGCTTCTTCAGGGTGTCGTCTACTCCGCTCAGGCCACAGAGATACCGTTCGTACAGCCAGAGGTACCAGCTGCCGGGGAAGGAGCTGAAGCGGCCCTGGATGTGCACACCGGGCTCCACCGCGAGGTCGTGGGCCTCTGACTTGAGCTTGCGCAACTCCTTCAGTAGCTCCAGCGTCTTGCCTCTCTGCAATTAGAAGGCATGAAGGAGAGGCATGCATGGGACAGTTGTAAAAACACGAAAGTACCTGACGATCATGTTGCTTTTAAGGCTGTACAGCTGGGTCGCTTCTGATGTAGTGACACAGCCCTAAGCCTGATGATCTGGTGCATTTCTCAACTCCTGGGAAAGTGCCGGCGTAGTCAGGCCAACTCAATCTAATTCATGGGTACTCAGGGATAAATAAAAGGGATTGATGCATGTAACTCAACCATCCAATTCAAGGGTATTGCGAGCGGGATGCAACAGCGACCAAGAACAGCCCTTGTATGGACTACCCAATCCCCTGGGTTGGTAGGGTGTGCATGTGCCGCATACATTCTGCACATGACAGAACATATGTCACATTGAACGATTGGATCGACAAATATATGGGGAGGCAGCACCTCAGTATCCTTCGCAAAGAAGCGGCCGAAGTCGCGAACATAAAACGCGCTGACGACGTCCCCATACATGCGGCCGTACGCCTCCAGGGCCTGGTCGTCGCACAAAACATTGCCCACATTACTAACCAGCACTGCATACTGTGCCACGTTGATGTTCCGCAGATTGATGGCCTCTGCCAGGCTGTACTGCAGGTACTGGAGCACCACCATCCATCCACAGAACATCAGCATGCCCGCCACGACCCAGATCCACACATGTGACTGGGGCAGCTCGTTACTGCTAAAGTCTGACTCTTGCAGCGTGCAGCATGAGTTCTGACGGCGGCCCTCCTCTGCATGCATGCTGTACATACTTCGATGATAGTGTGAACGCAGCTCAGAGGCTTACATGGAACGTGCAGTGCAGCCTTGTCTGCAAGCTATGAGTTCAGAGACTGCAAATAGTCATAACAACTGGTGTTGGGAATGTATGGGTTCAGTTATTTGCTCGGTGCCCTGAAAGTGGACGTATTGATGCCCTGCCTTAGCACAGGATTCGGGGATGTAGGGAATGCCCACAAACATGTGGGCTGGGTGACATCTGTATTGGATCAGGTTTTTTATACAAAGTGAGTCTTTGAATCCTTCTCAGCTACTCTCTACACAGAAAGGGGTTGGGGGCGCACGGTCTCTGGGGCACTCACTCGGCTGACCCTTGATGGGAGGGGGACAAGGATTCATTGTCGCACAGAGCTCCTCATCAGGCCTGCCTGCCTCCCAAGTTGGTACGATGCATAACTCACTACAATCGTACGAGCTTGAAAAGCCATTGCTTGCCTCTCCAGCACAGAAGCTGCCAAGAGACATCCTCAGCACAGCACTGCCTACCTGGAACCAGATCACACACATTGGAAGTGTTGCTGCAAGGGCTGCTTGTATTGAAGGCATGCTATCAGTAGCATATTCTCTGAGGGTTGTTTCTGACTGTAAATGTGTTTGTTAGTGCATGATGATATGGAACGCACATCGAAAGGTTTTTTCTTCCGTCCTTCCCCCACGGTCCCGTCGCAACTTATTTCACTCCCAGTAGCTGCAGGAGAGCGTTGTAGCTTGAAGCTGTCCTTGAATTCGCTTGCAGCGTAACTGCACCAAGAAGAATGTGTCCTGGCGAAAACCCCCTTCAGGCCATGATGTACAAAGCAAAATGCACCGACACTGCTTGCACCTACTTCCTACAGCAATATATGTGAGGACGACCCAGGTGGCTGCGGACACATGCAACGGAAAGCCAACGCAGAGGGAGGATGCGAACCAGTCTCCCAAAGGGTACATGGACAGGAGACTATATCCCAACAGGAGAATTGCGAAGAGTCCCAAGGATCCAAAATGAAGCGAGAGAAACGCTGAATGCCTGCGAAGACGCCATGGAAACGTGCTTGTGAGCTCGAAGAGTTTGCTCGAACCATCCTTGACCTTGTAGTGAAGTAACGCCTTCTCTCGAGCCACAAGAGCATCAGGCCTGAACACAACAATGGCACTTTAAGCACTGTCCTGATGCAGTGCGAGGCTCTCAGCGCGGTAGCACGGTAGCGTAAGAGCGCAACCGGCTCTAATCCCAAAGTGAACGCACAACAGACCTGATAAGATTCGTGACAACTTTTGTCTTTGGTGATTCTTGTCTTTCAGCGATGGGTTCGGGAGACATCTCCGGCATTGGTGTTTAGGACCATACAACAGGATAATAACATCGAGGTGACATGGTTCACTGAGCGAACATAAAAGCCTACGTCTTTGCACAGTATTCGTAGATGACAAGCCATAGAATGCGACATGGCTAATGAAATTTTACTGAATAAGGATGGTGGAATAGTGACCGACCGCGATGGTGGGTGGCCACTTTCGATACACCAAGGTTCGACAAGCAACGGGCAATTCCAACAGGAGGATTCCACAAGCGCGCCACTATGATTCTTTTGAAGTAATCCAAATCTCGCCCAAGCGTTGCATACTTCTTTGCAAAATTTGTTCGATGGGAGGAGTCGGCCAGTCAATTGTCAGTGGTCATGGCATCAATGGTGGCAATGCAGCCTTAATACGCGATGCAAGAAATAGAAAGCTGTTCACAAACATAAAATTTGCCAGTGACAGCTGCATCTCCCGAGATAGCGCTTGTGGTAGCTTGATGTGTCAAGACGGGTGCTGACGTGGGCGGGTATGGATAACGGCGTAGGCAGGTCTGGATGACGGCGTGGCTTGCAAGGTCCAAAACAAAAGTCCAAAGTCATACATCACGCCAACCCCGAAGGGAATGAAAGGAATCAGATTTTCCACACTGCTTCTTGGAAGCCGCCCAGCAAACAGCAAGGCGCAGTGCTCAGGCATCATCTTCACATGCACAGGAATCAACTGCTGTGGGAGCAGTCGGCGAGGTTGGTGGCTCCCCGACATGACAACCTTATCAAAAGCGAATGAGCTGGCACCAGGGTGGAGAATAGCATAAATGCCACCACGCGCCTGGGCTGCTGTGTTTCCGGGCAGGGGATCAAGTCTCTGGTGTAGGGACTCCCGAGTACTGGAGATACCAGCGCGACTGGTGGCGTTGCGGATCGCTTCCGAAACAGGCTGTGGCAGAAGTGCTTCCCGCTGCTGGGAATTCTGTTGTCGGTAAGGGTGTGTGTGGAGGCATTACCTCGGAGGGTAGCACCACAGTGGCGTTCGGTGGGAGGGGCGCTGGGAACGAATGCGGGGGTGCCAAGCTGGAACTGGCAGGCGGCGATGAATTCTCCATCGGTGAGGGAGAGGAGTGGGCTGGTGGGCCCTGTGTCAAGAAATGTACCGGCGGTGCAGCAGGCAGTGCCATGTAGCCGTGCAAGGACTATTTTAACTCTCATACCATTTTCACCACACTTCGACAGACAGCCAAGTGCATATGGTGAAATATGCTGCTGGTGCAGAACACCAGTAGACAGAACGACATTAAACAGCATACTAGAAGCTGTGCTATCACTGTGATAGTATGCTAGTTAACAGCATCTCATGTCAGTGTGCGTTCGGATACACATCTACTCCACCATAGGGTGAGTCGTTGATGTTTTTGTATGGTGACCGTTTTGCTGTAATTTACATATATCATCTCTCTGTACTTGCAGTAATTTACATGTGATAGATCTCTCTGTATCTCTCTGAGATACATGTATTTTGAGACATAAGACAAACAAATCCAGGTCCCCAGTGCACAAATAAGCAGCAAGATATTCAGTTTGCTGAAATCCAACATTGCTGAAGTAAAAGCACTGCTCACTGATGATACTTGGTTTGACCAGCGAAGCAAGCACCACATGGAGCCGAAGCGAACCAGCGAAACACTAGCGCAACCTGAAGCACTGCTGACTTTTATGTTGCATTCTCGATGCAAGTAGACTCCTGTGCGCACGTGTGGCTTCGATGCTGCAGCTGAAGCGTGGCCAATGCATGAGAGGACCAGTAAATGCAATTCCACCCAGATTCATTGCACAAGTGCATTGCTTCCTACACGTACTCAAACATAGTATAATATGTGATATATTTGTCTGTACATTCATATCTGTGCAGTTGCACGTGTACGTAGCAGCCCGTTCTCGAGCGTGGGTCATTAGGTGTCCTCCACCGACCAAGCAAGCTCACTCCAGATTCACTGTGCGCAAGGCAAAGGGTCACAAACAGAGCATGAGAGTGAACAAGATATGATATTTCGGCTTATGTGTGCACTCAGCAGCAGCGCAGGCGACGTGCTACCATAGACAAGCAAGTTTCAGTTCCCGCTGGTGCGCATCAAGCCTTGCACTCGTACCTGTGTGTATTGCAGCCAAACTAGCGTCTACCCTTTACATCAAGTACTTTGAGGTTTCCAATGGTGAAAACGTCAACTGCCTACTTGCAAGCAAACCTGTGAGCAGCTCTGAGCACCAACCACCTGACACAGCACAGAAGAGGATACGACAACGAGGAAGCGTGTAGATGCACACAGTCACTCGCGTGAAAAGTAGCATAGTTTATATTCAGATTATTTGGTCGCGAGTCAGAAAGCTAGCTCTGGACTCATGGTGGTGGTGTGAGACGTGCCTCGTCACAAAATCCAGCTTCTGCAGCACCAAAAGCTTCTCGTGCCGATACAGCTGCATCAAATGAATATTTTGTTGCTTCTATATGCAGACAAAGGCTCTTTAGCTCACATCATGGTGCACCTAGTTGCATTGTTGTGCGCCGCGCTTCTCGTCACCGCTCCGCTAGGGACAGCTCAGGAGGACCGAAAATTCATCCACGAGTCACCATACTATATACCAGGACTGTCCAACATCGCGTTCAACTTTTCTGGGGCCAGTTCAGAAGGCTCCGGCGCATTCAGAGTTCTTGGTGCCTCCACGGGCGGCCTGTCTCTGTCCTTCACGCTCGCAGAGTCTTCCTGCCTTGCATTGACAGGTGGAAAAGGTCTGGCTGTTGTGAATTCTGCTCAGCGTAGAGAGGCCTTGAACTCGGCGATCATCGCGTCACTGGTGCGCCCTATCACACCGCCGCAACACCTGCCAGCCTGGCGCATATCCTGTAGTCCCAGGCGCATGCTGCACAGGTTACAGCAGCTGAGTATGTAGCTATTCTACAACCTTCCTAGTGGTAGTGATTCTGCACAGACCATGTAGAATCACTCACAGCAGGAAAGTTTTGAAGCTAAAGAATGTGCTTGCTATATGCACTTGCATCGGCTGTTGTGGCACCAAGGTGGGGCACTCAGTGGCGGGCCTGACGTTGCAGGACACGCTGAAAAGCACGGCATATGGTACTAAAGCTGACCTGCACTGGGTGGGAGGATGGCGCACTTCGCTGTCAGATGAGGCCTGCACTCAGTCCACCACCCCTTCATGGCCCTTCTTCACTGCGCCACCAGCAGCCCAGGGCAGCGATGCAACAGACTACAGCGGCTGCGGCACCGACCCTCTACATGACTGGGTGTGGCGCAAGTGGCTAGAAGTGGACAGGATGGTCGAGGAACCCTTTGAGGCCAACCCAGGTGCGCCAGAGCAGCGCTCCACCTCCACACCGAAAAAGCAGCTACTGTGCTGCATCTTGAAGCGAGGCAGCGAGACTAAGTCACCTGCGAAGTCTAACAACGTAATATTTCGAAATTCTCAGCTGGCTGCCTCTCAATTGCAGCAGCTGAGGGGGCCACAGAGCCCTTCACCACAGCACGCACTGACATCGCCTCACCAACTGCAGCTGCTCGTTGTCTCTTGTGGTATACATAAAGCGTACAATAGTTCCACCACAAGAAAATATGCAATGTTATCAAAATAGACATGCTGTTGGCTTGATATACAACCACTTTTCCAGCTGCCTGTGCTGTCAGTGTGCAGCAGCATGCCCAACTTCTTCTGCCCATATCAACAAGCTGTGGAGGGCGCCAGAGGAACGTGGAAGGGGGTGTGCAGGTGTGAAGCAGTGGTGGGAGGACTCAAGCGTCACAGGTGTCAGCACTGGTCAAGAGCCCACCGGCTGGGGCGGCCCGTACAACCTCCGAGGCGGGGACAGGTACCAGAACTGCACAGCCGCGCGTGTGTACAGCCGCTCCCTCAGCCCCAACGTGCAGGCTGCTGCAGTTAGCAAAGTGTGGCTGCACGACGAAATGTGCACAGATACTCTTCAGCGATGGGTGAGTGAGCCGCGCACACGCTTCGACTTGATGCATGCTTGTCAGCTGCAAAGTTAGTAGCGTGATTTGAATTCTGGGACACAGGTGGCGCAGGCCCTGCTGGGCACTCTTGTTAAGTTGCATGCTAGATGCAGGTGTGCGAGATGGAGTCTGCATCAGATGGCACATCCGCGCTCTCAGCTGCTGGTGCGGCTGGCATTGGGAAGGTGTGTGGCGCTGTGTGCTGCCTGCCTGCCTTGCATCAAGGCATTCGTCGCCTGCTTCAGAAGAATAGGTATACTGTAGAATAGGTACAAAAAAACGACCTCGTTGGGACAAAAGAAGTGCAGTTGAACAGTAAAAATGAGAATCACAGTACCATCACGGTTCATGGCTACAGGAGCACCCAGGTGTTATTCATAACCACGCAGCCTTACTGGTACTTCATCATAAGACGCGCAATGTTTATAATATGAAAGTGGACGGTGATGGTATGTCTCTGGGGTGCCAGTGGAGCAGCAGCAGTGAGGAAATGTGTTCTCTGTCCACCAACGCCAGTAATGAGGAGCAGCTGTGCAGGTGGTGGACTCGCCTTTTTACATTTCAAGCATCTCAGAGACAGCATATCCGGCAGAAAGCTACAACAGCACCGTGCATGAAAAGTCTGTGTATCGAGTGCTTGGAGTGCCACCGGCGACTGACGAGAACTTTGAGGCCGAGCAGAACTCTCACCTTCTCACATGGCAAGGCGCACAGCAGGTGAACCTCCCACACACTGGCTCGCAAGCCGGCACCATCATCAATCTGCTAAATCAATGAAATACCACAGTAGTGTCAACAATACCCCTACAATAGCCCAAACTATGGTTTCGGTCTGCAATGACACCATTAGCGGCTGCACATGTATTCAGCTGCAAATACGTCAACATGATGACAATGTTTGAATCAAAGATGTTGCCACTGTCAGTAGCAAAGTAGCAATGGCTGGGCACCCTCACGTGCAGGCTTGCCTGGATATGGGGGGCCTGGCGCTAGCAGCACCCGCAAAGCCAGCAGTCGACAAGCCGGCATTCAGCTTCCTGGAGGAGGTGGCAGAGGCGCTGCGAGGCACAGGCGGGGCAGGCTCCAGCGGTGCAGCGGACAGCATGCCAGCATTCTGGATGAGCGCAGTGTACCTGAGCCCTGCACAAGCGGCAGGCCAGCAGGCTGCCACGAGGGAGGGGTGGACATGGTTCCCAACGTTGGACAGAGGCAGCGCAGGTTACCTGCTGATGGCGAACAGCAGCGCAGAGTGGCCGATGGCGGCCAACGAGACCCGCTGGGAGCAAGGGTTCCCAAAGGAGGAGCTATTCGTGAAGGACGCTGCACTGCCGGTGGAGAGCTGTGCGGCGGCAGTGTGGCCAAAGGGATCGGATGGGGAGCGGTGGAGGAACTATGCTTGCTCGAGTCACGAAGTCCGGTACTTTGTGCGCTGCTCAACCCCTGAAGATGTAACAAAAGGATTTAAATATTCGGGAACAACGCCATACACATGAATGTGGTGTTGCTGCCCACTTTGTTTTTTTGGCAGGGGCGATTGCTCCAAGTTGTCCGATGTTGCAGCATGCATGTGGGGCGGTGCTTGGCACCACAGATACGGTTCAACTTACGTGTAGGGTGAACGCTTGCTACATAGGTTTAGAGCTTGACAAAGAATACATGCCGGTGCAATCAGCTCTCCTGTAAGAGTTGCAACTGTTCAAATTAGTACAAGGCAGGACCGAGGAGCGATAGTTGTGCAGATTTGTCGCTTCCCAGATGCAGCTACAGGCATGCCAGACCGCTCATCTGGCACAGAGGGGGCCAGCGAACGAGGAGGGCTGCTGCAGAAGCTGCCATTTGATAAAGAGGTCTTGCTGATCATCTGTCTGTCATGTGTCGCTGCGCTGGCCATGCTGTGCCTGTGCGTGTGCTGCATCAGCTCCTCTAGGGGCACAGTTGTGATGTCTTCTGTTGATCATCTGCTGGTGGACACCATGACGCTGGGCAAGGGCGACCGCACGCGCTCCCTGGATGCCATGCGCCTTAGTGGCAGGAACCTTCTCAGTGGTCACGACTCGCTGCGGGCTGGCAAGTGGAGCGAGCTGCCTGACATTTCGGAGAATGAAGAGGCTGCATGTCATGGTCAGGAGCAGATCAGGGCCTTGGGATCCATCCCTCACAGACCCCAGGTGCGATCTCATGTTGATCTTACATTGCCACACTCGTATCAGTGCTAGCAATGCCCTAAGCAGTACAACACCAGCTGTGCTGAGGGAATACTGTATAGGATGGATATTCAATCGTACCCTGTGTCAGCATAGAAGCAAGTGAGCTGCCTTTGTGGGTCTGAGTTGTACGAGCGGCTGGCAGTGGGAATGTTTGCAGCTGTGTGATGATATCATGCTCACTTGATACCTCGTGGTCAGCACGGAATCTAATTATGCCTCAAGTTTCGTCCAATCCCTGAGCTGGGATGGTGGTGTGCAGGTGCTGAGAGAGCACGCAGCCGGGCCTGTGACATGTGACAGCATTGATGCAGCCACTAGGGCTATGCAGGCCAGCTCATACTGGAGTGTTGCTGAGTCCATGGACACCGAGACTGTTGTTGGCAATAGCATGCAAGAGACGATTGTGGACGTTGGCAATGGTTGCAACGGTGCGCTGGAACTGTATGTGTTGTGCTGCTCTAGCCAAGGCGGTACTGTGATAAACGAATCATACAGCAAACGTGAATACAAACAATTAAGAAGAAGGATTCTTGTGATGGTCAAAGCAATCCCCATGAGATAGGTCCTCCAGTGCACACATCTCTGTAGCACACATCTCAGTAGCAGACAGAAAATCTTTATGGTTTGCCTATCAATAATGAAAGCTGATCTTCCATTGTAAATTTGCGCAGCTGCGCAATATGCAAGAGTGAGATCGGTAGTGGTTGCAGGTATGAAAGCTGTGCAAGGCCGTGTCCAACGTATGGGGCAGCTCCACATCGCAGACCCAGCGTCTGAGCCTTCACAGGGCGCAATTGACTGCGAGCCGACAGTGGTAACGCTTCCTCGTTCACCGGCAGCCGTGTCGTCGCCAGAGAGCGTAGGCATGCGCATCCCTGCTGCTCTGCGGTGGTCCCTTTCACCTCGCAGCAATGAGCCCTCCCCGAGACAACGTACTGACAGAGACCAGGATAACAAACCAGGAACTGGAAGCAGCCTCTTGCGGCGTCTGCATAGTGCAGCACGACTAGCGGTGCGCCTACCTGTCTGATGTGGTCACTCAAATCGAAGACCCCAATGGTCACTCAAATGGTCACTCAAATGTCCCGCCAGCTCAAGTCTGTAGAGAAGTCAGTGCCTGATAGTATCATCCGGCGTTGGCTTTATCAACTCGACACTCGCATTAATTATCCGATAACACATTCCCAAATACCGTGACATTTCAACCCACATGCAGAAGATGTTTTCGCCACGCTCCTCCAACAATGGTGCCGACCAACAGGGCGCCTACACACCCTCTCCCCCGACTCGCCAAAGCCAACCCACAGCAGCAGCAGGCTCCAACATGTCCCCGCCATCTTCACAACGTGAATTCGTCGGCGAAGAGATCTGCCGAACTGCAGACGGCAACGTCGTCACCACACACGTGTTCCGCCGCCCCTCGCCACAGATATCCCCAGAGTCCTCCTTCATAGAGGACCCAACCTTCAACACGTGCATGCAAGCAGCCGCAGGCACCCCGTCCCAGCTCTCCATCCCAACAGAGCCGCAGCAGGCCTCCTCCACAACACCCACAACAGCGCACGTGCCCACCGACGCCCCCTCGCAGCCCCACTTGCAGCCCTACTATCAGAAACCGCAAAAGGAGTCCCCGCCACGATACCGGCGCCGTTCAATGAATGCGGACCAAGGGGTTGTGTATGCATGCCAACAGTACCCTCCATCGCCTGAGGCACACAACGAGATGGAGGAGGGGCCTGGAGAGGGGTCGGGGGGTGTGATTGACATCCTGCGAGGCTCCTATCCCCCCCCGCCAAATCTCTCGAGCATGGTGCCATCCCCCACAGGATCAGTGCCCCGCCACAATTCAATCCATACCTCCGCAAGCAACCAGACAGTGGGCTCCATCTCCGTGTTCACTGCAGAGCCTTCCATGGCGTCGCTGAGCCAGGACCACGGCCCCCGCCACCACATGGGGCCTGCGCTGCCCACGTTCAAGCCCAAGGCTCAGCCTTGGAGGCCGGGGCCAGGCGCAGCCTCAGGAAAGCCTGCCGCACGCCACACACACAACTCGCTGGAGTTCCCCCAAGGGGACACTGGCACCACCACACTAAGCGTGTCCACACCTTGGCATAACAGCAACCGTGGAAATGCAGTGGGCACCACCGTCACTGCAAGCAGCGACTTGGCGCCGCTGTCAGACTCCGGGTCCCCCTACCACCCCCCCCGCGCAGACTCCCCCCCTCCACTGGGCCTCAAGCATTCGAACGGCGATGTGGGCGTGCCCACCCCCGCGTCCTCCAGATACGCCCCAAACTTTCAGTCATCTAAAGGGCCCAGCAGTGCTTCAAAACCGCCGCTAGCATACTTGTCCGCATCCAACCGCCTGCAGCTGTCACCTCGCCAGGCAGACTCACCGGCAGCCCCAGTGTCACCGCGGTCCCCTGAACCACGCCCAGGCCGCCCCCACACTCTGGACGCCAGTGTGGAGTACCAACCAAAGTCGATCTGGAGCCAGGTCACTCCTCAGGAGATCTCTGAGGGGCTGCAGGATGCATCTGCGCTTGCCGCTGCAGCTCCACACACTGCCCTGCAGCATTTCTCTGGCAGCACAGCATCCACCACCCCCTCTGGCCCCTCCACTCCACGCCGCGCATCCAACGCAGCTCCTGTGTCTCCAGAGATCACAGTGATTCCACGCTCTCCAACCAGCAGCCCGCCGAGCAACATGTTTGAGCTTGACGTCAACCTGCCGAGCCCGCAGCACCGCGGGCCGGCGAGCTGTGCCGCTGGCTCCAACCCCGCCTGCTCCCCCCCCAGTCAATGGACGCTCGAGCCGAACGACTTTGGATGGCGCAAGCACCGCACATCAGCCTCCACCGACAACGAGGACCGGAACTCGCTTGCCGCGGCCGTCGCAGCGCGTGCGTGCCTGCCTCCCGCCGCGCGCAGGTCTTCAGGTGCGGGCCTGATGCCAGGGTTGCGCACTGCTGGCACGCGTGCCATGCAAGCAGCGTCAAGCACAGTGCCCTCAACGCACCGCAGCAGCGTCACGTCGTTGGACAGCACCGCGGCCATGGGAGGCAGGCTGCCCCCTCTCATGGAGGAGGGAGGGCAAGAGGCGGGCTCCGCGGCGCTTGTGGATGCATGGCTGACAAGCATGAAGGCGCACACTAAGACACGAACTGCAGCAGAAAGTGTGACGGCTTGCTTGGATAGTCTGTGTGTGGATGCCGCGCTGGGGGACTTTGGGGCGGTGCTCGGTAGCTTCCATCTGCTGGGGCCATTGGAGAGGATCATTGGCGGTGAGCCCCCTCCCCTCCCCTGCCCCATCGACTATCCCTGCTATCCAACTCATCAAGCAGCTGTCCAAGAGCTATCCAACTGATCAAGTAGCAGTTGAACACCTGATCTCGAAAGTTTCCTGTGCGTGGCTGATTCACGCATAGACATTGAGATTGCGACGATGCTGAGAGGTGGAAGCGAGCACCGTTGTGGCCACGCCATGGATTCTAGATTTCTAAACACAGTCATGTGCAGGGCAAGGCGTGATTCAGTTCGCCAAGCAACAAGAATCTCTTTCGACTTCCAGCGCACCAGAACCTCAAGTGGCCTTGAAATTTTACGTGCAGCCAGAGCTGATCCGGGTAGAGACCGCAGTGTACGGCAGTCCCACCCTCGCCGCCTACGCCACACTGCCCCGCACCGCACAGCTGCATCTGCATGCCGGCAGGCACCTGCAGGGCTCCGTGGAGGCGTCTCTGCCGCCGTGCCTGGTGATGGAGCGCGGCATCAGCCTGAAGGAGTGGATGGCGCACTCACGCATGAACAACTTCACACTTGCCAGCGACTGCAAGACCGCTATCAAGGTGCGGCAGCAGCTCATACATGCTTAATTTGAGTCTGCACACAGCTTGCCTTGCGTGTAGGAAAACAAGAGAACACAAGAGGAGTCCTTGTGCACCTTAGGTGCCTGCGTGATCGCCTGGAGACATTCATTTCGCCTTGGAACCATCGTGTGCACTTGACACAGGTGATAGAGTGCAAGGGAAGTTGAGGCATGATTGCTTGGGCGGGGGAAGGCTTTGTGTTGTGTGGTGGAGGAAGGAGAGGCGGGCCTGGTGTGGGAGATCCCAGCACTTAGTGAACGAGCGGTGTGCTGCAGGCGTTGCTGCAGCTGTCACAGTGCCTTGTGGCGCTGCACAGCAGTGGGTTTGTGCACAGAGATGTGAAGCCGGGGGCGGTGCTGTGGCTGGGCAGCGAGCACCGGTGGGCGCTGGTCAACTTTGCACGCGCAGCCCGCATCGGCGCCTGCACACCTGCCCCCTGTAGCCTCGCTTATGCCGCGCCCGAGGTGGCTGCGGGCGCCACATGCACAGCAGATGGGGGCATTCACGCCGCTTGCGAGCCCATGGCGTCTCCGGCGGCAGATGCATGGTCCCTGGGCATCATTGCACTTGAGCTGTTCTCCCGTGCTCGCGCTCTCAATGTGCATGCCGATGGAGCTGCAATGGTGCGGGGCCTTCCTCTCTGCATGAGCATGGCTCTTTTTATGTAAGCCTGCATGGAACAGAGGCCGCCAAACGCACAAGGCACAGGTACTATGAACCCATCAACCCTCGGCTGGGAATGCCTTGGCAACTGCCAACAAAAAGATGCTGAACCTGTCAGCCTCTGTTTTGTTGAGTCGCTGCGAGTGTGGTGCTGGCACAGGAGTGATGGTGGGGGTGTGCATGCAGGTGCTGCAGCAGCTGCAGGGCCGTGCGCCGCTGTCGTGGGAGAGAGAGGGTGGCCTGAAGTGCCTCGGGCCCCTGGCGGCTTGCGTTGGCAAGTTACTGTCCCGGGATGCAGCACAGAGACCATCGGTTCAAGATTTTGTGCGTGATGCCACCGCGGCACTGGAGAGGGCGGCGGCCTGAGCACCGCACGCGGCACTGCGCCTCTGCTGTACACACAGGGCTTGGAGGGGAGCGTGGGTGGGTGTATTCCTGGCACAGTCAATGAAGTAGGATTGCATGCTGAAGCATGGAACCGACACTGAGTGCTCGTTGGAGTCTGGAAATCGGGTTGTATTGGAGGTTGTGGCACCCTGGCCCATACGTATGCATCAAGAACTATGCGGGGGTAGCATAGAATTCGTGATTTTGGGTTCGATGATTGTATTACAACACACGTGTTTCATTGTTTAGGGTAGCTGTTCGTGGTCTGTGCTACTGTCTCGGTGTACACGTTCCGCACATGCAATGAATGTCAGCAGCGTGCCTCCTCCTGCATTTGTCTGCGCATCGCTGATTCGTATATGTACTGCGACAACAAATCTGTTTTGTGGATATATGCGGTATGAGTGCTTGTAATTTGAGCCAGTTCTTCGAGGAAGAATGTGCCGGTAAGAAGCCTGACCAACTTGGTTGGCTTCTTTGCTCCCAAATTTGCCACCTCACAAGCGTAAGAGTCAAGCAACACGAAGTAACAGACGTCCATACAAGGGTCCGATGTTCTTGATTGGACAGGCCCGATCACTTGATAGACTCATGCACACTAACGCAGTTGTTTGTAGAAGTGTCAACGTTCCAGGTGCTTCAGCACAATCTGTGCAATTCTGCTGTACGTCAATTACATGATTCCAATCTTAACCAACGTTGATGTACATAGTCTATTAGTACCTACCAATGGCAAGGTGCCAAACTCAGTGACTGTCGATGATCTGGACTTCTCCCCCGCCACACATCAAAAACTCCTACCGTACCTGACTCGCCTTGCTACAAAACTGTGTTAACCTGTATTGCCCTCTGGAGCACATCGCACTTGTCAATGACCTTGATTGCTACCCCGTGCTTGCCACGGACCGTTTCCAAGTGCTGGCTGAGCTTAAACTTCAGGATGAACTCCTTCGGACGAGGATGGTGGTTATACATCACTTGAATAATGTCCAGGATGAGTGTTGTGAGGAACGCATCCGCGTGGCTCAGCTTGGCCAGCATGATGGCTGGCAGCTCACTCTGCACACAGGGTTGAAGCTGATACACAAACAGAACGTTTCACACGAAGGAATTTGAGGCAAGGCACAAGGAACATCCAGGCATACCTGAGCGGAGAAGTGTGTGCAGAGCTTGGGAGAGCAGGTCAGCATGTCCTTGAAGGGCTTTATGAGTCGGTCAAGTGGCTTGTGGGGTGCTTCACGGAACATCGCAACGAGAATACCGATGTTCCGCTTCACCAGCAGCTTGGGCTCCATACGTTGGGTGTCCTCCACGAGCCAGATGGACAGTGCGTCGAGTGCCTGACGCTGCCATTCCTGCGCAGAATATATAACAACGTAATGGTGTGCATGTGCTGGAGTTCTGGAGTGTTCGCAGCAATAAAAAGTGGGAAGACACCGATCCTAGGGATACGAACACCACTTTGCCACAGGAGGTCACTGTTTGGCATCAGAATCATAACTGCACATGCACATGGGGACGCATGCAGGGGGATGTGTGTGTGTGTGGGGGGGGGGGGGGGGCGTACCGGCTCACAAAGCAGATCCATGAAAATATCCACTCCCTGGCACATCCACAGCTGGTCGCGGGTGCGGGCATTAGAATGCGCCAGAATGCAAAGCAGCCTGATGCAGACGGCGCGGATGGCAACAGCGGTGCGGTTGTCCACTGCTGTGGATACTTGTGAGTCGAGGGACATGCTGGACAGGAACTCTGACGGCGCAGGGGTGAGGGTCTTGCGCTGCACCACCATCCGGGTGAGCACTGGGCAGATGCCTGCCGCTGACGCCTCCGCCTGCCTTTCTTTTGCAACCTTGCAGAGGTTGTACAGCGCCTGCACACATGCCTGGATCTCTCACTCCCCCTCTCTCTGTTGATGTCTGCGGCTGAAGTATATGTAAGTTCGCGAACCATTGTCAGTCGCCTTGGATTGAACACCAAATTTCTGAGGTTCTGCAGCTGAGATTGAAGTGAACAGCGAGTGCAAGACCTCATGCCGCAGCTGCGGCCACACTTCTTGGATGTGCACAGCTCAGGAGCACGCCCATCTGTCAGGCTGCTGCTCTGACACTTCAAGAGGGGAAGCGGATGCACAACCACACACTGTGGAGCAAAAAATAGGCATGGGTGGGCATGAGAGGGCGCGAACCTCAAGCAGTGGCAGGTGCAACACTGGTGTGAGCTTCACACGGCTGTCGCTGGCACCCTTCTTGATGAAGGCCACCAATTTCTGCACTGCGCCCGCGGCTTGCATCTGCCTCATGGACTGGGGCTCAGACGACAGGCTGCGAACAGTCTGCAACAACTTGAGCAGCAGGGATGATGGAACGTCCTCCATGAGCGCCAGCATTGCCTGCAGCAACCACCAACACCTTTGACACTGCACTGACGCTCTGCAGTGACCCTCACTCTGCATCGCGCCTGCACTCTAGACCCGCATGTGTACTCTCGAGAACACAAGATGCCATGGAGCACGTGCAGATAACAGTCAAAGTATGCTAACTGGGGCTACGTGTCGTGAGTATGGCCCTTGTATCAGCAGGAGTGGGTGAGCGCGGTTTTCTGTACAAAGAGATGCACGTTCAGGGGTTATATGCAATAGAAAGCATGACACACGGCGACGGGGTGGGCAAGAGAAGGCGTGCCTGGACATTCTCAGGCCGTCCGGTGGAGGCTTTGACGACGCTGTCAGAGTGACTCAGAACAAGCAGCAGGTCGCACGCGCTCAGCAGGTGGTTGCTGGCACGCTCAATGCGCTTGCTATCCATGGGCTCAGCATCCTTGCCTGGGCCTAGTAGGCCGGACATCGACATATCTGTGCGTGGACGATTTCCAGGGCCTCGGCCAGTCAAGTTCATGGCCTGGCTGCCGCGGCCTGACCGTGCAACTGTAACCATGAGGCGCATGCATCTCAGCAGCTGAGCTGCGAGGTCAGCTTTGCACAGCAGACGGCAGTAGTGGTTGAGTGGCGTGGGGCCGTGCACTTGCATAACCGCCCAGATGGAGTCTAAAGCCACGGCCACGAGGTAGTCATCGCTGAGGTAGTCGCTGTCCAGCATCTGCACAACATCACCTGATGCAATGCATTTCTATGTTCTGCAGTTTGGCGCAGATCTACAACCGCTAGCACAAGATGTTGTGACACCTCAGAACAGGTGCACAACGTCATGTGCACAATATCATGTCACTCAATTGTGTGGCATGAACATTGCTCAGTAAGCAGGCATCACACGGCAATAGCACGGGCACCCAGGGCCCAATAAAACCAGGGGAAGTGTGCCATACAGGCAGCGTACCCCTACCAGCACAGAGAGACCGCCGCACGCTACCAGCATCTGCACAGTGTGGCCAGAAGTGGAGCACAGAAGCTCTACGAAGCTGGCTGCACGGGAGCGAGTGGGGCGGCCCCCTGGAGCAGACTTCGCCGTCAGCTGAGTTGCAATGGGGACGACCCCCACCAGACACAGGCTCTCAAGCACAGGCGCATCGTCTGTAACGACGGCCAAGAGCAGGTTCAGTGCAGCAAGACATAGATTTGCGTCATGCTGCTGCAGCATCTCCATGATTGACACGATGCCTGCCTTTGCCAGAAACCAGCTGTACATCACACAAACACTTTGTGACGGGCAAGCAGAACTTGTACCAGTGCTGCCTGTTGAGAAGAGGCATGAGCGTTTGGCGTGGAAGCTTGCATGCAGTGTTCAGGACAAACTGCGCTGTGCTGCAGCTCAGTTGGGTGGGAATGCACCGCTGAGGTAGCGGTTTGTAGTGATGACCTCTTTCGTGATTGGAGAAAGCTTGTCAGGCTTTGAGAACCTGGCAGGCACTTACGATACAGGGGCTAACAGCAAATGATTCACGAAAATGAGGGCAACAGACACAGAACTGCTTGAGATGCGACGATTCTAGTGAGAGGTCTTCATGTGGAACCATGCAACACTAAAGCAGAGAGCAGACATGAAAGCAGACAGCTGCCTTCCTGGTGTCTCTAGAGATGCACGGATGTATGCAAGCAGATTCGGGCAGTCAGCGATGGGCTACCAAGCAAGTGCTACCATGGATATGGCAAGCTAGAGCAAGCATGAGAGAGAGTATAGAGGAGGAGCACACTGCTTGGCCTCTGGTTTGTCCTGTATAAGGCTTTGAATCGCAGCGCATGCTGCGCACATGCTGGGCCCAGTGCCCTGGTTCTGCACGTTGTGCAGCACCACAAGGTGCTTTCTCAGCTCCTGCACAAGCTGACGCTGCATTGATGATGATGACAGACCCACAGCGCACACTGAATCAGCTGGCGGCCAACATATGCAATCGGATCGCTCAACGCAGTGCTCACAAACTGGCTGAGATTACTGACAATGAAACTGAGGCACACTACGTGTAGACAACTGAGGCACACTACGTTTAGACATAAATGGTTTCAGCAAGCACAGAAAGTGCTGAGATGGACAGTACCTGCATGTCTTGTCGCGCCTCATCCACGTCTCCGACCTCCACCTCACTCACTGCGGTAGACGCTGGTGCAGTGATGCCATATGCAAGCCCAACAGACACAGGGGGTCCGCCTGCTGTGGCAGACGCAAATCCTGAGATGTGCGAACCCCCTGGGCTCACGGCCCGAGACCCTGATGGACTTTCAGCAGACGCAGTCGGAACGTAGACGTTTGTGGCCACGTTGCTGGGTACAAAGGCTGCTGCTACAGAGCCCACGCCCCCCAGGCCTGCGGTTGATACGGTGACGCCACCAGCCGCAATGTTCATGGATTGAGTGGCGCTGGCATCGAGGTCCAGTCTGGACTGGGGGCGCTTGCCCAGGTCACCGAGGACAGCTTCCAGACGGGCCGCTGGAGAGGTGGCCAGGGTGGCGGCCAGTGAGCGGCGGCCCGGAAGACTTGCAGAAAATAACGGTGTGGAATGCAACGCGCTAGGCGATGGAGACCGCTCCTGCATGCCAGTGCGCACTTTCTACGGCGCTGAGCGAACACTCACTTGGGAAAAATTCCAGGATTCAGCACAGTAAGCACAGCCTGTCATCACATGCTGTGTTTGGACGAACAGTATGTACCTGTGCAGCAAGACTCCTGCGAACTGCACATGAGTGGACGTAACTGAGCATGCAATGGCTGTTGAATCTGATAGCATGTGTTACAGCAGCACACCTGTTCAGGTGTGCCCTCCGCTAACACTGTTGGTGGAGGCAGGCCCAGAGTTGCTTCCTGCACGAACGTCGCATTGTGACCTTGCCGTCCGACATGTAACAATCACGAACCACCTCCAACAGAGTGGCACCTATCATTGCTCTGCTGGAACTTTGCTGTTGAAGACACCTCATTGCATACCGCCAAGGACGGAGAATATGCCAGGCAAGCAGCACCAACATTCTATGCCGCGCCCACCACTCACGACACTGGGTTCCTCACTGGTTTCAATGCTACAGTATGACTTCATGGGCCAGCCGAAAGATCATACCGCGACTCCGCTGTTGCCTTCTTCCTGCCCCTCCTCCACGGGCATCATCGACAGTGCGTTTCGTCCCTTTGCGGTGTCATCCCTGTATGGCGCCAATGGGGGCAAACTGCCAGAGATTAGCTCCTTCCGACTCAGCAACCCCCCCTCCCCGGCTGCACTCCCAACGGATGCTATACTGTTCGCCCTGGAGTCTCCCAGCCTAATCCCCACTGACGCGCCAACCCCACCTGTGCTGCTTCCGTTTCTTATGCTGCCAGTGTGATCCCAGGGCTCTGTGCTGTCATCGTTCAGCACTCCCTCGCGGCTAGTGGCGCCATCATTGTGGCTATGGTCGATCATACGCTGCACGACAGAAGCCAGGGTGCGGTGTGCCTCGCGCTGCTTGATGCCTCTGTGCGCGAGGCCAGCAGCCTTATTCCACGACATTTTAAGCGTCTTTTGGCTTCCCACCAGCCAAGGATCCTTCAAAAGCTCTCCTGCGGTTGGCCGGTCGTTGGGATCCTGCATAACAGGCGCACTGGGGTAGGTTCGGATAGGGGAGAAGCCTCTGACGACGTGTCATTCTGGTGCAGATGCGCGTGCTGTGTTGAGAGCCTTGCAGACGTACAACAGCACCAAGATGACATAAATCATCGACACGCAGTACTATAGAACATAATCAAGATGTAGTGACAATTTGATGTGCGCACAGTTGTCAGCGAAACCGTTATCAAGGACAGCATCTCACCTTCTCAAAACATCTCTTCAGGAACGCGCGCATGTCCTTGCTAGAACCCTCCGGCAGCGGCACCTCTGCATCCTGTACGATGCGATAGAGGGCTGACATTGGCTGAAGGTCGAAGTAGGGAGGTGACCCTGTGAACAGCTCAATTACAACACATGCCACACTCCAGATGTCTGAAGGCGCTGTGCTGCCTGTCATCTCGATGACCTCTGGAGCCATCCAATATGGTGTCCCCACCGGATCTGTGTCTGCGTTTGGGGACGAACTGTCACCCTGGGTGGCCACACCAAAATCTGCAAGTTTGACTTGGCCCTGCACAAAGCCATGCTGTCTTTCGCCAGGCTGGTGCTTGCCAGCCAGATTCGAAACACAGCCACAGAGTCATGTCAACCACTGATGGAAGAGGTGAGAAGTGCAGTTATTGATGATAGACTCTAGGAATGTGTTGCTTTGTGTAGTTTTGTTGAGAGGGGTGCATGGCTTGGTGCCACCTGGGAGGCATACCTGGGCGCCCAGCAGGATATTAGCACCCTTGACGTCTCTATGGACTACACCTTGGGCGTGAAGATACTCAAGGCCATGCAGCACTTGCGAGATGAAGGCTGAAATGAGAAACTCCTTCAAAACTCCCCACTTGTCTTTGAGTTGGGAAAGCGCGCCCTGCTCCATGTACTCCAGCACAATATGCAGGTGGCTACGAGTCTTGAACGATTCGATGTACTTGACGATGTTTTCGTGGTTTAGTTTCTTCAGCAGGTCGATCTCTTGCATGATGTCCACCAGCCTGTCAGGAGACATGCCCGACAGGGAGATCTGCTTGATAGCAACTACACTCCCATCCTTCACGCATGTTGCTTTGAAGACTTGTCCGAAAGCTCCGCGCCCGATCTCTTCGCCGAGCTCGTAGCGCTCTCCCACCAGAGAGAGTTTGCCCGCCTTGCGGGTGAAGTCTTCCATGCTTCCTGCTTCAGCACTACGACACGAAACTCAAACAAACAATAAACAACATCAACTTGTCGTCACACGCCTGCGTCTGCATATAACAGGCGTGAGAGGAGGTGAATCGAACAGCACCGCACTCGCACACTCATTAGAGACGTGCGCAGCAAGGCAGGCAAAGTATCCATTCCGCGTGTCACGTACATCATGACTCCAAGCCAGCGCGCTGCAGCGTCTTATGCCATATCCACCCTTTATCAACACATCCATGCGGATGCGTAGGACCATCATGCGACATATCCATGCGCATGAACATAAATGCAGAACAACACCACCGCTTGATCGCTCTTGTCCATTAGGCTCTACAGGAGCCTAGTCTACAGGATTATCTCAGCATATTTACATCTCCTGAAGACCAGCCATCAGTTTCCGCGTTGAAAACAGCGCCTGCAGCATCTCTTCTGCATGACCATATCTGCAACGAGAGATACACATCGTCAAATATACCTCGCAAGAATTATTCCTTTACAGCTTGATATTTCCTCCAACTGGCATCATTCTGTTGATCAGCACAATTGGGCTACCCAGCAGGATTCTGCACCCAAACTCCGTCCTCATTCAGGACTTCTACTACATCATCATCTTCTGCCAGCTCCAGGCCACCATCCGGCATGGCTTTCCCGTCTTGTTTCAGTAGCGCAACTTGTAAAAGCTCCAGGATTCTCTGTTGACTCGTCAACTCGTGAATCAAATCATCCTGCTGTGCTTCATGGAGTTCCAATCCAAACCTGCTTGACTGATGTTGATGTAACGAGCTCACCAGCGAGCAGGACACTGCGCTCTTAGGTCTGCGACCTTTCACACATCTTGTTGTGGATCCCATGTATTGCTCCTGACCTGGTTTCACTCCTTTGGTGCTGACCTGAGTACTATGTACCCCCCAGCTTCTATTGCCCCAGTTAGGACTGCTGATCGGTCGCATGTTCCTGCCACACCTGAGCTCAACCTCAGTTGATGCATTGCGCACAACAGTGTGCGCACTGAAGGGCCTGTCTGCTACACTCACTGTGCGGCCTGCAGATCCACTCCCACCCGTCAAAGATGACCGAGTTGCTGTTCGTGGTCTATTGACAGGCTCTCCATGAATCCATGTTTGCCGCCTTCCACCTCCAGCATCTGCCAGCTTTGCACGCACACGCTCCAGCAGAGACCGTAAGATGTTGTGGAGCTCCCCCTGCTGTGCAGACTGCATGAGTGCGGTCCGCTTTGCGCTCTTGGCATGCTGGCGCTCCATGCGTGCCGCTCGCTGCAGTTGGTCTGTTGTGCGCCCATGTTTCTGCAGCAGCTGGTCGTACTTAACCTGGAGCTCCTCCAGCTGCACACCAATACTTCCAGTGTTGTTAGGTGCAGACGGTTTGAGGTGGGTGGATACACACATTGGGCCCATGCATAGTTGCAAAATGTCTCGCAGCATGCTCATGCTCTTCCAGTGTGAAAAGTAGAGCTTTATCCAGCGTATCGGAAGCAGGCAACTTCCACTACGGTGTAACAACAGACCTGAAAACCAGTATGTGCGAGGTTTTTTACCCCAGCATACATGACCACTGCTAGCAGATGAAGACACGATTAGCATCTGCATTCGGTCGTGCAGATTGTCAACGCTACCTGCTGAAAAGGCCTCGCGTGACCACTGTGTGTTGCCCTCAAGGACTCCAGCTGTGAGCTGAGGCTGAGAACAGTCTCCTTCAGGATGTCATTATCCTTCCGCAACATCACATTATCTGCAGCAAGCAGCTCCTTTGCTCCCTCCTGGCTTTTGAAGTCAGCACGCATGCGCTGCATTGCCCACACTGCCTCTCTGTTCTCTGCATCGAGCTTCAGGGCCACATCCTGAGTATTTCTAAGCTCCTGCTGAAGCTTGAGCTGCACACATGTATAACATGTATCACACTGCCAGGGCAGAGGCATTAGTAATGGTACAGAAGCGAAAGACAACATCAGTACGCTGGAAAGAACTGTGCCAAGCATGGTGTATCTATGGGTACTCTGATTCTTTGTTGCCTCAGTGAGGCACTGCCTGAGATGCTGAAGTGCAGTCAACATTGAGGCTTCCTACTCAAGGATATCGGCGGTTTGAGAATCATAACAGAGCACCTTGGAAAAGCAGCAAGTACAAACGGCGCACCAGCTTTTCAGAGTGAGTCTGCTGTTGTGAGCTCAAGGCTATACGCTCTTCTGTAACTGCATTCTCAACAGAATTCAGCTTGTCCTTCAACTTCAGCAGCTCAACTCTCTGCAATATATCAGGTGGGTAATGCCATGCTCTCTATACATACTCAGCACACACCAGGATTCAGCATGGGGAGCTACCTCCAGCACAGAATGCTGATCCTTGGCAGTTTCAAGCAACTCTTGGATCCCCTCTTTCATTTGTGTCTGCAGAGACCTGCACAGATTCAGCTGTGTGGGGAGGAAGCTGTGTACTGCTGCCATCAGCAGAGCAGCGATCACGACGTCAAGGCACGTTACAAGCCTGGAATCGCACTGCTTTTGTGTGTCAAGAAATTCATCGTTGTGGTCTGCTTGAGTTTTGGCGAGCTGCTCTCGAAGGGCTTGAACCTGTTGCTTGAGTATATCTTCCCTGCGCATATAGCTTGCCTGCCTCCTCTGCATCTCTGCAACCACCTGTTGCAGTGTCATTGCCTGCAGAGACACAGACTGAACTGTGGCCTTCTCACATAGGACTGCACGGGGCTGTACCATGATTGGCATAGAAGCACGGAAATATCTTTCCCATGTTAGCTCTGGACCAACCTGAGCTTTCTCGCACTGCAAGGCTCCAGCAGAGGCGTCTGTATACACTGTCTTCTCGCTCACATCGATGGAGACAGGTAACGGGAGTTCGGGTACGGAACTGTTGAGGATTGGCTGTGTGAAGTCCTCTACCGCAATTCCCTTCACATTCTGGCTTGAAGGTTCCAACTTGCTATCCTCCCCTGGAGCCAGCCTCGGCTCACGTCTGGCATTCTGCGGAGCTGCCACTTGTTGTTGTCTCCGAGATGAATTTTGCGACAGTAGCTTTATCTCTGCTTCAAGGCGGGCTGTCTGCACTGTCTGACAGCCCTCATTGCATGCCCCAAAACAGGCATCATCCGGTAATCAACTGTACGTATGTGTCGACCACGCCTTTTCTCGTACAATCTCCGTGGGCTTGTACTTGTCCAGTGCCAGTGCTTTACTCTTGTGTGTGGAAGCCAGGCTTGGAGCGCCCTTGACCATATCATCCATCCAGATAGCATAAAAGTTTATATGCAAATGAAATGAGGGAGAGATACTTTTCTTATCTAGTCTGGGAACATAGACACCTGACAGTACCCAGATCTCACACGGACAAGCATGTGCTGGCACGTCCCCCGTCACGTTTTGCCGAGAAAACTCGTGATGGATGGGCGCATATGTATTTGTACAGTGTGCAGCATCCCTTGCAAGGCTTCCCAAAACCGCAATTGCGCCGATTGTGGGCCAGTCCCCTAGTGGCCACACACGTTTCCTTCCCTGTCTACATTGAAGACTCCGCGCTCCTGCTGAATTGTGTCATTATGCGAATGTGATATATCGTCTGCTTGTGCTCGCATATCCACTCTAAGCGTTACATAAGTGTGGCGGGGTGATTGCCCTTCAAGCCGACTTTTTCCCTTTGGTAAGCTCGATCATCAGGACAGATGTCGTCTACAGCCGCAGCTTCGGCGTACTGGCGTGTCGCTGGGCTGTCATACCTGCAGTACAGCAACTTGTGCGCCACTATGGTCCGCGATGCATTGAAGGCGCCGATGAAAGAGGAAGCCAAGGCCCGGGAGATTGTTTTCTTTAAGAATATCACATACAAGGATGGTAAACCTCATTCCCAAGGTGTGTCCTCTGGTGCTGCAGTTCTGGCCACTGTGTCTGCCTGGTCATCCAGCATTTTGGTATTGGATCGCCTCTCTTCCGGGCATGATCAACCTTGTTATTTTTGGCAAACGAGGTGCGAAGGGAGTAGGAAGCTCTGTAGGGGCAGAGTCCACTGACATGTGCCTTCCTGACGATGCTTGGTGCGTTGCAGTGATGCATGAAATGACAGAACTTGCCAAAACGGCAGACGGAGTTCGAGGTACGAAGACAGGGGATTCCTAACGCTAGTAGCACAGTGTGGCGCCACAGCGTTTGACACCCACTTGTTACTGCGGTACATAGTGGTCGGAAGTAGAGTCAGATGGAGATGTAACAGTATGTAGGTGGTCTTGGTGGTCTTGTCCGCATATATGTCGTAACGGTGTGGGGGGACTCCAGCCACTTCTGCTGGATCACTCCTGTTCGGTTGTGGATTAGGGTGTCACCATGGCCAGCCTCAGATCAACAGAATCCTGGCAGTCCTGTGAGCGCATTTGTCCAGATTCTCAGCCTGTGTTCTCACTGCCCACCGGGCACCCCACACCCAGCTGCTCTGTGCAATAACTCTCCAGAAGGAAAGCTTTACAAATGATCGTCCCATCCACATGAGATAGGGACGAGAATGTGGTCTGCTATACACAGTCATGCGTTATGTTGGTATGGCTCCTGTCAGCTCCTTGCATTGCATCCTGTTGAAACACCATCTGAGATAGGCACATCTCAGCAGCATTTGCACTTCCATTCTCCCTTTTCTTGGTTGTTCCAGAGGTGAGCCAAGAACCGCTTGCTTGTGAAATTGGCTCCTGTCGTGTGGGGCCAAGACTATGCCCAGCCCAGTTGACTGCCCTCGTCATGAAATCTATGCCACTAGCTGGGATCTGCCCCGGTTGTGGTTGACCATTGCAATGGACTACAAAGGGGGCTTTCACTGCTTGTTTATGGCAGGATAGTCTCGTGTCCAAGCCTGTTCCGTTCCGTACGTTGCTGGAAGCATCCGCGCTTGTGATGCGGTGAATCTTCACGGGGAGTTCGAGCTCCTCAATTTGGTAGTCTGGATACCCATAACGGTTGCAAGAGGCTCTAGCATGCATGGTTCTGACGGGGGGACGGTTCGTTGTGAGTGACCTGTCTCATGCGTTTGAGCACCCTTTTGAACATTGCCTGCGCCGTTCAGCACCAGCACCACGCCAGCCCCTGCAGATGCTTTCGTTGAATTATAACCAGAATATCCTCTCATTGGCGAGTACTTCATGACACTGCGTTCCGGCTGTCAGTATTCTGGAGTACATCCAAACACTTTCACAGTTGTGCAGTATCTTGCGCCAGATAGCACTCCCTCGGAATGAAATCATCAGTAGTCAGTTTGCGAAACGTTGCGCCATGCTTTCGACGTCGTAGTGTCCGTGCGCAAGCAGCTGCAGCTGATGTAGACCTGGAGAAGTCTGGTCTGAAGCACTTGCCAGATGATGCCCGTGAGAAAGCGACGGACAAGAAGGCGAACAAGTTTGAAAAGGTTAAAGTCGCAAAGTGTGGCTCTAACATGTGGACGGAGGTTCACGAATTGAGTGCGCTACTTAAAGAAGGGAAGTATACCTTTGACGAGCTCAATCTCGACGACGTGGACATCCGCCTGAAATGGGCAGGTCTTTTCCATAGGTCTAAGCGTGCGAAAGGTACCTTCATGATGCGTTTGAAGGTGCGCAACAGGATCATGACGGAGCAGTAACCGTCCACCTCCAGCCGCCCAGCCTTCACAGCTGCGCCTCGATCTCTACCGCGGCCCGAAGGACAATATATATGCTTCACACCATGCTCTGTCGCTGTATGTCTCTCGTTCATTTGGTTTCTGCGGCCAGTGGCAAGTTTCGGAACATCTGGCCTGCCAAAGAAACGCCTGGTGTGCAGGTTCCCAACGGCGAGCTGTCTTCAGAGCAACTCCGTCGCCTCGCTGCATGCATCACGCCGTATGGCGAGAAAGGATGTGCTGACATCACAACTCGTGCAAACATCCAGCTACGGGGAGTCACACTTGAGGACGCCTCAGATGTCATACAGGAGATTGAGGACATGGGCCTCACATCCTTCATGACTGGCATGGACAATGTTCGCAACCTGACTGGCTCTCCTATAGCGGGACTCGATCCCCACGAGCTAATGGACGTTCGCCCCATGCTGCGGGAACTGCAGGTGCCCGCGTCAAATTGTTGTCTCACCAGATCTGCCACACCCCTGCAGAGGCCTCTGTCATCGCACCCATGACACGTAATTTTGATGTCCTTTCTACCCCCAACCCCCTCTTCGGAGGCAATTCTTCTGTCTGTCACCTTTGCACATGTATGTGCTGCAAACCCGCTTGTACCTCGCGTTGCATGTCTAGTAGTAGACATGCCCTCCACTGCACGTAACAAAGGCTCGCCTCTTCCCTGTTGTCTAGAAGAAAAAGGTGCTTAGCCACGTTTCATATACAGTGCGGAGATGTGGAACCCAGTACTCTTAACACTCACACTCAATGTGCAATCACATTCAAATGTTCCATCGAGTGCAGGATGTGCTCACCAACAACGGCAAAGGCCGCGCGGAGCTCACCAACCTGCCTCGCAAAATCAACATCTGTGTATCCCCCACACGTGACGACTTCCCCCACACCCACATCAACGATCTCGGCTTCCAGGCGGTCGAGAATGCAGACGGGGAGGTGGTGTTCAACGTGGAAGTGGGCGGCTACTTCTCGGTGAAGCGCAACGCGATCTCAATCCCCCTGGGAGTTTCTGTCACGCCTGATCAGGTCTGCCATCCCGCCCCAGCGCCTCTGCATGCAGACCATCATCCATCACGAGCACGAGACAGCAGCATTATGCACTGCAATGAGACAGCGGTGTTATGGGTGCCCTGTGCTATCCCTCTTGCTTGCAGCCTCAAAAGGTAGTAGTCATATTTTTATTGCTTTCAACCGTCATGGAGCCAACCACGGACGCCGCCGCCGTAAGTTACAGCTCCGGCTGAGGCGCGCGCACACACATATGTGTATCTAATACGGGGCTGCATACTGGCCATGACCTCTCTGGTGGGCTGGTGGGCTGTGCTGCTGTTGCAACGGCTCTTCCTTGGCTCTGTGGGTGTTGAGAAGATGTTGAGAAAGAGGGTGGAGGGGTGGTGCAACAGGTTGGGCCCATGCCTATTCACTACCCTTCCGGTTTGTAACAGTAGTTTCGGTGTAACAGGTGGTGAAGTTCAGCGAGGCGGTGATGTTTGTGTTCCGTGACTTGGGCAACCGAGCGGACCGCCAGAAGACGCGGCTCATGTGGCTGGTGGAGGAGATGGGCAACGAGGCCTTCGCTGCAAAGGTTGCAGAGTACATGGGCGGCGCGGCGCTCATGCCGGAGGTCAAGCCCAACCACCCTGACGTCTGGAAGCGCCGCGACGTGCTGGGCGTGCATGCGCAGAAGCAGCCAGGCCTCAGCTGGGTGTGCTCATGGCCTCAAACTTGTTTTCTGCAGCACCTGCGATGCGCGCGCTGATGTGTTTACCCCGAGGGCCCTGTCAGTGAACTGCGATCTATTGTTCGTTTTCTTTCTTTTTAACCGCTACGAGTGATCACAGGTGTTACCGTATAGAGCCAGCTCTACAGCGTGAGGCTTGTGTGTGGCGCGCGCATAGTTTTGCATAGTTGGCGTGCGACCTCAGCGTGGCTCGACTGCCTATGTTATGTGTTGCACGTCTCGGTCAGGCGAGCCTGCGTGCATGTGGGCGTGCAGTCCAGCTGTGCATGCATAGTTGTGTGTTGTGGGTGCATGTAGGCTGGGCATCGTGTGATGGTGCAGCGTGCATGCGTGCAGGTCGGGGCGTGTGTGCCCGCGGGAAGGCTCCAAACGCAAGATTTTCTAGATCTAGCAGATGCCGCAGACAAGTACAGCGGCGGGGAGGTGCGCATCACATGCGAGGAGAACGTGATCTTCCCCAACGTGCGCAACGAGGATGTGGCGGCCATGGAGGCGGAGCCCGTGTTCCAGCGCTTTGAAATCCACCCCGGGAATGTCATGCGCGGCCTGGTGTCCTGCACAGGCAGCCAGTTCTGTGGTTTCGCTCTGATTGAGACCAAGAACAGGTGCGGAGCCTGCTGTTTCCCCTCCTTCCCTTTTCTGCTGCTGCTGCTTGCTGCACACGAGGCCCTCCGAAAGGAGCTTGCGAAGGCTGCAGTGCGTCAAGGTCTACTTTTAGTTGTTGTAACACCGCTGCAAGGCGCTTTTTGTGTTGGTTGCGTCTGGTATTTGGGTTCTTGCATGTTTTGCTGCCTGTCTGGGTTGTGAGACGTCGCTCACTTCGGCTGGCTGCTGGTGCCCATGCATGCTGGCTGAGCGGTGGGGCGCCTGCAGGTCGATTGAGATTGCTCGGCAGCTGGACGCGGAGCTCAATGTTCCAGACACTTTCCGCATTCACTGGACCGGCTGCCCCAACTCATGCGGGCAGGCACAGGCACGCTCCGTCACCCAGTGCATCCTGCTCATGCACCTGCTCTGTGCCTGTTCGTTTCACATGTTCAAGTAGCGGACGCATCATGCACTGTAACAGTGTTTTCTGACCACGCGGAGGTGGTCACGCCCGCGTAAAGAACATGATCGCTGTGGTTGTGAGCGTGCGTGACAGGATGTGCGGCGCAGGTGGGGGACATCGGCCTCATGGGCGGGCCAGCGAGGCTGGATGGCAAGGCAGTGGAAGGGGTTCGGATTTTCAAGGGGGGAAAGATCGGGGAGGGCGCTCAGCTGGCCACTGAGTTTGAGAAGAAGGTGCCGGCTGCTGCAGAGCATCTCATCCCCAAGCTGAAGGAGGTCATGATCGGGGAGTATGGCTGCACAGAGAAGTGATCTGCATCTCTGACTCCTCCTCAGAGTGATCAAGTGGAGGCGCGCTGATGAGGATGTCTTGGTGGTTGTGCCAGAGTCTGCCTGGCCACACAGCACCTCAAGCTTCACGTACTCATGGTTTTGATTTGAGTTACGGTTTTATGGTTAAAAGAACGTGCACTTACTACATGATCGCATACTGCATAATTGTACAGTGGGGGTTTTGTAATGATTGGTGATTGTAGTTGAGGATTGGCATAGAAGGTCGCTGATTCATTTGCACGGATGTAACTTGGCTTGATGATGGGGTGTGGTCATCATTGCAGCTGAATGTGATGTTCTTGGCGTAGTTCATGTCGATCACTCCAGAGCTTGTGCTGTGGTATGCATGCGCAGGGGGCATTGGTGGGGGGCCTCCACTCGACATGGCTCCTGCCAATTGCCAGTGGGGAGGGGAGACTGTCGGTTGTGGTTGCTGGGCAGGGCTGTTCACATTGCGAAATCAATCTGCCTAATCCTGAACACTGCAGCCGACTTTCTTTATTCTTGTAATGGGACCACGCGTCATACAGTAGCTGGCTACCTGTCCGTGCATGCCCTCATGTAGCCTCAAATCAATGTAGAACTTCGAAAACGTCTTCAACGAGGCATGGTGGCGGCACGTTAAACTCTGTGTTGCGCATGCATGCGTCCAGGGCCACAGGCCTGAACCATCAGGCAGCATGCGAAAGCTGCTGTGAGGCAACCGCCGCCAGCCCTGCTGATGCCATGACAGCACTTGCAGCAAGGTGGCAGGGCTGCACCCCCAGTCAAGTGGAATCTTGCGCAAAGAGAGTCTCTCTATGGGAACACGTGGAAATAGACCCTCTCCACCCTCTCCGCCAGCAGGTCCCTCATGAACTCCAGCGTCTTCATTGGTTCTGTAAGTTCTTGGGGTGCCGCGGCCACCTGTGCCTGTGAGCTCCTCTGCTTCCTCTTGGGCTGCTGCTCAGTCCACTTCTCGGCCTCCTTTCTCTTCTTTTCGTTGCTCTCCTTGATGTACTGCTTGGCCCCTGCGCACGGCATGCTGTTTGTTGTTTGGGAGCCTCTGCAGCACGGGGCCGCTGTCCTCCATCGCGCACTGCACTGCACTGCCCAAGCCCTGAGCTGCGCGCCAGGCACTGATGTTCGAACAGACCGGCAGTGCTTGGGCCAGATGCCGGTTGCAGCATTGACCAGTCACTGTTTTAAGGTTCTTGCTCCACACACACACACACACACACACACACACACACACACACACACACACACACACACACACACACACACACACACACA
>JAUMHD010026240.1:0-39533 GCA_032359135.1 Ulvella scutata | reverse complement strand
CCTTGCAAGTATCAGCAATGTATTGCCCATCCTTGGTGCTGCCAGATGTGTTGAGCATCTGCAACAGATAGTCGTTTTCGGTGTGTTGCTCACACTTGTGGTGCTCACATTCGTAAACAATTCTAAATATCTAGAGCACGAAGTTCAAGTACCTTCCAAAAGGCTGCTCCACCATCAGGCATCAGTATGATGGCTGTGATCAAAGGTGCGCCCAGCTCGCACACCTTCTTCTTCCAGCCATCAAAAGCTAGGCTGATCCGCTTGACACTGGAAGGCGATTCGATCACTTCAGACACAGCATCAGTGTAAGCCTCATCCAGAAGCCTGCCTGCTGCATTCCTTCGACTGGGTGGGCGAGCACCAAGTGCTCCAAGTGCTCTCTTGAGATCCAGACTGTAAAGCCTGTGCAGTGGAGTGAACTTCTTGTACATCAATCTTGCAAAAAGGCTTTCAAAGGCATCTTGACGGAACTGTGGCACCATGTGCTGCGTCATCTTGCTCTGACCTGCACGTCACGTCACTGGTTCAGCCACGGCAAGAACCCGAACGAATAGAAGGCGATCGCACTTTGAAAGGCATAAAGACAAATATATATTGGCATTTGTATACCTGTTGTGTTCTCCTGCGAAGATGCCTGCGACTTCAGAACCGCAGCCGTTTCTTCTCCAAGTGCGTCAGCAATGCCTGTCAGCCGCTTGTCGGTACGTTTGCAGACCCAAAAGCCGTCGTGGAGCTTATCAAAATGAACTTTGCAGCTTTCGGAGGGGTTCCTAGACGCGACAGTGCCATGGCAAGTTTTACACTCCAAGAAAACGTTCTCACGATCGTGATCTAGAACAACTGACACGCAGCGCCAATACCCAACATTGCCATTTGCTTGAGCATCACACACAGCATTGAAATACTCGTCAAGGGTGTTAAAGACTTTCTTTCTGCCAACAAGTGACCAGGAAGCAGAACCCGCCTTGCGCGCAGGCATTATAGCAGCCAACAATTCGATCCATCAACACAACAAAGACCTCGGTGACATACTGACGACAATATGTAGATGAAGAGCATCGAGGACACTTAAGGTGCACATGTTACATGACAGCCCGTTGAGAAAGGCGCCAAAATGACATTTTCTTATCCACTCGAGATTGCGAGGTATCGGTCCAGATCTATAGGCAGATTTTTAGCACCGATATATCGGTAGATTTATCGGATACCGATATATCGGTAGATATTTTCGGATACCGATATATCGGTAGATTTATCGCCTATCGGTAGTTGCACAAGCCTAGTGGCAATGTTGCAGCCAGGCGCTCTTTGCCTGCGCATGCCATGGCGCCACAGAGTCTTGACATGGTGGTAAGATGCTGTTGCCCACGCTGGTTCACTGTCTCTCCCTTGTGGCCAGCTTCGAGTTGACTTGTCCAGGCTGCCCGAGTTGGGTGGTTGTTGTTCCATGCTGGAATCCCTCCGAACCCATGATGGGTCGTTTCTACGGTGGCATCCCCATCTGAGCTATGTAGGCTGTGTTGCGCTTTCTCCTGCACCCTGTCTCACTGAGTAACCGTCCATTCGTTCTGCGGCCGTTTGTTTGTGCAATTGTTTCCGTCAACTCTTGGCCACGTCCGTTCTGGAAACTTCTAGCAGAGAAAGATGACGTAGCACGTCACGCATGTTCGAAACGGTTTGGTGGTTTTGATAAGGCGCAGCTGCAGCTGCGACGGCGTCATGCCCTGTGTGGCTGCTCCTAGGCCCCCCCAGCTAGACGCCCAGTTCTACAGCTGAAGTAGAGTCACATTATAGTGATTGAATACTTCTGGAACACAAACTGTATACTGTCGGTGCTAGCTAGAGCTGCATGGGTGAGCGCACTGTAGCATGTTGGATGTACGTACAATGAAGCGAACACGCCTACCGTCGCTTCAGGCAGATGATGGTGCAGTTGTCCCCCTGCAAGAAATCGACGAGTCCGTGTATGATACTGTAGATTTCCCGTCTGCGATGGAGCGCCGTTTTAGCGCCTATTGGTTTGTCCTGATCTGCAAAGCGTGTGGTAAAAACACGTTCCGAAAGAATCACATTGCCTTGCACAACAAGGAACGTCGTGGTATCGTCAACGCAATTGCTGCTAGGATAGGTTTAGGGACAAGTATTGGCAAGGATGAAGCGGATTCTGTTTGGAAAGCTCACCTTCAGGCTGTCGTACGAGGTACTGTCATCAGCGTTACACTGAGGAGTGGACCATGGTTCTCTGTATTTGAACTGATACTAATTAGATCAAGATTATCTACTTCACACTCTTATCGACGCAACAGTTGCCACAGGTGTAGTGATATTTCAATCATCTGAAGGCCTGCTCAAGGAGTGTACTGTGCACATCAACCACTAGTGTCCTAGTCCGTATGGTTGCAGGCTCGGGTATTCACGCCAGAAAGAATATATTATCTTGCTTATACTACAGAACTGACATGCAGTCACATACCAAAAAGCTACACTGCTGTTGGAGAAGATTGCACAGCATATGGGCAGAATTTCGAATGCGAGTGGCCACAGCTTGGTCTAACTCTGAAACTGATTGCACATTTAGGCCCCGAAGTTCAGCAGTCGGTACAATCGGCTCCCTCTTGGCGGACTGTTACTGGAAACCAGCCTCACAAGGGCTCTGAGAGAGGCAGAAAAGTAGCTGCATCCTCGAAGCCAACGTGCACCTCGCCTCTGCCCGCCCAACCATGTGCACTGCTCCCTATACAGCTGTCATTTGGACATCTGACCACGCATCATGTAGGTGTGAACTCGCCTGACATGCATGCAGATGACCCACCGTACCTGCATCCGGACACCGACAGGGCCACTGGTGGTACTGAACATCTGCAACACATCCAAATGGGTGATAACCCATCGGCACTAACCGCACTGAACTGCACACCAGTAGATATCATAGGCTGCACTGTGTCAACAATAAATGGCGCCGGCAAAGAGACTGATATAGGCAGCCGTGATATCACCACTGAGTTGATGGACTGTGATATGTGTTCGCCCAGGGGTAACCGTAGAGAGTCTTCGCAGTCGCCAGCCATGACTGAAGAGGTGGGCGGGTCAGGTACTTTAGGGCTCATCCCAGGGGGAGATGGGGACAGCGAGAATGCCCCGCCTTGTGACAAAGATCAGGAGGATGTCAGCGTTTGCGAAACAGGCAGTAAAAAATCGCACAGCACTGAATCTGATGGTCAAGTTTATGTTGAAGATGTATTTGTTCATACTGCAAAGCGTCGAACATCAAATACTGAGGCCAGTGACTTAGCATGTGACCGAGTGGGGTGGGTAGAAGAGTGGGTCAGCGAGGTTGTCAATGTTGGTAGTGATCAAGGAGAGTGATGAAGGAGGAGGCTGTGCCCCGGCCCCAACCGGCCATGTGCATGAACTTGAGGAGCAGGTCAAGACTATTTCTGAGCCCGAAACTGGCTGGATTCCAGTTGTAGGTCATGGTGAGTGTGAGGCAACAGAATGCCCCCATGCTGCACCTGACCAGGCAGGGGATAATATTGGGCGCTTTCGTGGTGCAGAGAATCTGATCGGTACGTGCGCACTGCTCACGCCTCCAGTACAACTCTTGTTGGCAACTCCTTGAACTTGTGACACCCTGCTGCTTGTACAGTTCCTGCTGGTCTTAATGGTGCTAGATGCTACCTGAGCATGGGTGCAGAGATGGTTCCTGAGGATGACCAGGAGGAGCGAGTTCAGCAACATGGTCAAGGAATACCACCGTTTGACCCCATAGGACACTTGCACAAGCCTTTGTGGAACACTGGAGAAGACACGTGCAGTTTTACAGGCTCACAGGTGCCTACTTGACTTGAATTGTGTTTAAGTAGATCTGTGAACTTTCTTCAAACTTGATTCCAGCTGAAATGTTTACAGGCACTGTACTCTCTAGCTGTGCTGAAGAGAAGGCACCACATGTCCAACTCGAACTTTCAGGATATGTTGCTCGCACAGAGCTTGTTGCTCCCCGAATCAGCTGCAGAACAGCTCCCTCGCACTTGGCACACCTTCAGGAACTTTCTGAGGCAACCCTTCGCACATCAAGTGGACAAGAGGTTCCAGCTTCTCCATATGTGCAGTGCTTCAGAATGCGGCCACATATTCTCAGAGTACCCTGGCAACCCAGGCGACATGTGTCCCGAGTTGGAGTGCACTGGAAGAAGGTTCAGGTGTGACACATACGTTCTGCTAATGTGGTGTCACACACCTGCCATCAGGCTTCACATAGGTCAGCACATGTTGTTTGTGTACAGGGTGACGAAAAAGCACCTGTGTGTGCCCCTGCGTCCGCCGTATTACTTCGGTATAGCAAATGCTTTGCGTTCCTTGGTCCAGTCTCGGGAATGGTGCAATTACCATGCAGCGTTTGATCCCTCGGAGGCTCTATATATTCCCCATTCTGTCTTTGTATCACCTATGATGCAAGGTCGCTTTCAGAAGTATATCCCGGGGCACTGCACCATGAGTAAAGCGGACAAGAAAAAAGCTAGCGCCATGTTCCTTGCAACCGACCAGACATGTGCATCTGATGTGGTGGACCCCGCTGCCCTGAAGACCATGCTGCTGATGTTGGAAGGTGGATCGGGTGGATTCTGTCCTTTTGTGAAGCGTGCATGGAGCACCGTCATCTTTGGCTACAGGTGTGTTTGCCTGGGCTAAAATCGTCTGTTAGCATGACATGAATTTGATATGTGTCTTGCGGTCGCAATCTCGTTTTTTTTTGTAAATGTTTAGCGTCACCATGAGCGTGTACAGCTGCGCAAAGGGGCATATGGTACGCTCTCCTTCAAATAACCTGTTCACTTTCATGCATATGTGGTGCAGGGTTCTGAACATGTCCGTGTGGGCAGCTGCTGCTGACACCAACATCATAATTGTAGCAATTGTCTCAGGGCATGTCGAGGCTAAAGGCCTGGACTCGTTAATCATGCGTCTGGGAGAAGAGTTCAGGGCGCTTATGCCTCTGGCCGCTGCTGAAACAAACTGTGAAGCATTCACAGGTGCTGTTCCTCCCCAAAATGGACGCATGGCCATGGTTGCATGCAGTCATCAATGTAGCGCAACAAATCACTTCAAGGGATTGTACAGCAAGTATGGGGTGTCTTGCCCCTCGGTTTGCAAGAGCAGGGTTCTCGTGGAGGTGCAGGGGCAGTGGATATCGCTGCGAATTCAGTAGTCACATGTACACAGGTATCTTGCGAAACAGAACGATGCATTCTTGTGCAGCTCCACACCGTAAACCCACAGGATTATCGAATGCCAAGACGCGGACCTTTAACGCAGCTGGCCGGGATATCATTTGCAGAGTGGGGATATGGGCCGTGTCTACTGTTCACATGTCAGACCTGGCAATGCGGCAGCACTTGTTCAAACATGTTGGATGGGCAGGTTTGAGAAGTTGTGATATGTGCACTCTGAAGGGACAGAAGGCCGGTTTCAATGCTACAAAGCATGTGGGGTGTGAGCTCATATTGAATGTATATCTACAAATGTGATGCAACCAGAATGCAGCACCTTTGTATGATCGGGAAGCCACGCACAAGTGCCCGCTGTATCCCCGTCTACGACTGTAGTTGTGCAGTTGTTCGGGGAGATCAAGCATTTGTAGGCACAAAATGCCCGTGGCAACAACATGCAGTGTGGTGCAGATACTCAGAGGCATGTGAAGCAGGCACATTAATCCCTGACGGATCTATGGCCACAGAGACTGTGATTGCATTTGTCACTGGATGCATTGCTACAGAAGGTGGGTCGGTCTGCCTCAGCGAGGAGCAAATTGTACAGCGCGACTTGCATGCAGACATGATGATAGATGCTGCTATTGCGAAGGAAACTCGAAAGAAACCCCCCCCCCCCCCCGAGGGACAGCACATGATGTCGGTACACAGGTGCTGTTGTCAGCTACAAAAGTTGCATCTAAATCTAAAAAAGTTGCATCTCTGTCTTACTTGGGTGAATGGACTGGGTAGTCATCAGTTTTCTTCACAGTCACAGGAATGTTCTGTTAAGCGCTTTTTTGCACGATATTCGCTTGCACTATTCCTACAAGGATGTGCCCTTGGCGCATCCACACAGCTTCTCAATGAACACAGTCACTAATACAGTGTTCAGTCCCAGACCGTCTGCTTGTAGATTGGAAGCCACGGAACACCAGAGTTTTACCATTCGTATCCAGACTTCAAGCATCTTCACAGTGTGCCAGTGGCAACATATCACATGGGTTACCTTGGATTGGGGAACAACATGGTGGGTCAATACACCAGAATACTGAAGGAGGAGCCAAAGGAAGGTACTGCGGCAGCCAAGGCAGCCCCAAAAGTCTTGCTAAGTAAAAAGCCTCTCTTCATCAAAGCTCTTTGCAAAGCCAGGAGGCAGCATGTCAATCTGCGCAGTGCTTCCACCTGCACACTTGCTGACTATGAGGAGGTGCTGGGTCCTATGAACATAGCGGAGACACAGCTGTTCTATGAGGTTTTTTGCCCTATCTAATTCATGATGGCGTGTCTTTTGGAATGTCCGAGACCTTCGTGGTTATGTGGTAAGCTTCCACAAAGATGTTTGGCAGGATGCTCTGCATACAATGTAGTCACAAGATGGCACAAAAATGTCCTTGACGCAGTGGCCAGTGGGCAGCAGTGGTTTCTGCTGTCTCTTGTGTGCATATGGTGCTCTACATACATCAATACCCTCTTCCTCATTATGCTCCAGGTTG
Organism: Ulvella scutata; assembly: GCA_032359135.1. Lineage (NCBI taxonomy): Eukaryota > Viridiplantae > Chlorophyta > Ulvophyceae > Ulvales > Ulvellaceae > Ulvella > Ulvella scutata. Next base: position 32,788 of record JAUMHD010026240.1, on the reverse strand, counting down.
CTTTTGCGACGAGGGCTCATGCTCTTCACCCGGGCAATGAATATTTCAACCAGAGATGAGTACTTGGAGAGCCTGAAGAAGGCACAGCTTGCTCTGTTCGCCTTCGGCAGCCTGGCACAAACCGCATGTGGGGGTAATCTGGACGAGTTTAGCTTCACAAGAAAACTCCACTGGTCCGTGGCCCATCTCTGTGCCTTATGCGTCAATAGGGGTCATCCAGTGTTCAGCAACGATCTGTGGGTGGAACGTATGTTACGCATGCCAGCGTGCCAGGAAAGTCGGTACGTTTCATAAACTTCATGCTTCATTCCAATCGACATTATGTGGCATTCAGCATGACACCCTAGGTTGGATTCTCCTGTCATTATGCAGGAATAGACTCACCACACAGCCGGAATCAGCAATTGCCAGTTCCATCATAGACGACATGGCGTTGCGTTGTATGGAGGTGGAACTGACAGAAGCAGCGGCCAGGCACAACAGCGAGTTTGACGAGGTTCTTGCACCTATCACATCCATGGAGGAGCTGCGGGATCTGGTGAGGATTACCAGAGTTGTGGGGCAGGACAGCGCCAGAGTGGTTGATGCTGGGGACCCCCATGACACCACTGCCTTCACAGGTGGTGGATTCCGGCTTACTCCGAGGTGTATCCATTTCCACGAGGCAAGGGATGCAGCAGGTTTTTACCTGTACACTAGCAGTACAAAAAATGCACCCTCCGCTATGGCCGGAGGAGGGAAATGGCCAGCATCAGAGCACATGAGTGTGCTCCTTTTAATTCACTGTTTGCTAATACCACTGGTGCATTGGATAGTGAAGAAGGTCCATGCTGACCTGTCCTGTTCTAAACTTTGCTGCTCAGAACTATACTCACTGACTGCACCCCAGTCATGCTGACTACCCTTTTCACCATGGAGGTGTATGCATGTGCTCACTTGTATGGGCAGGCGAAAGTCAGCGGTGCAGCCAAGGGACCAGACAGGACTCGAGACAACTCTTGGATTCAGTTTCAGCACTACACCTCCAAGTAAGATCCTGCTGGCTTACAATTCTGTTGGTGTAAAAGTGTATCTGTACCAGCAATATGTGGCCTATGTGGCCCATTTCTTTCATAACACAAGCTGGAGCTCCGATTCCAGTTTGGCCTAGGTGCAGGGATGACAACAGCGCAAAGAAATGCGCTGGCAAGGTGGAGTACTTTGTGAAGCTGACACTGAGAGAGGACAGGGATGCCCGGCTTTACGCTGCAAAGCTGGGCGTGCTGTTTGAGAACCCCATCAGGTTAGCCGTCTGCACCACATGGTGTGTGGAGGAACGAGGGTTCAAAGTGTCGAAAGTGTTCGAGAAAAGCAGTGCATTCAAGAAGCTTGTATCAAGTATGTGGAAGGCGGGGCTGTCTGCAGATGACAACCCCGCTGAGGCTGAGACAATGCTTAGGGACATGAAGAAATCCGTTGAGCTGTTTGCCCGTGAGAAAAAGACGCCTGTAGTGGTTCTGAAGGGGGATTCACGTGCTGGCATCCGAAAGTTGGCTGTTGACATGGGAGGACAGCACGAGGGGACCGAGTGGGCTGTGCAATCAATGGTGCACATAGATCCCCAGAAGGCCAAGGTTGAAATAAAGCACGTGGGGACCAGAGCCAAACCAAAGGGAATGGACGCAGCAATAAAGAACCAACGGGCACATCACCATCTGTGCTGACTCCCTGCTTCACTGCAAGCAATGTGAACCGGATATGCATTCTGCCGTGTACTGTCCCACCATCTGGGCCTTATGGTATGGTCAATGTTCCAGCAGCTCTTCGCCTACTGGTGTGCTACCCATCATGGTGATGTATAACAAAATGCCTGTTTCTCACCATCTGTGATTCGTAGTCATCTACTGCCAATCATCATCAAGTGTTTGCATTGTAGCCAGTGAAGGGACCTCATGTGGCCTGCACCCATTAATCAATCATGGCACATCACACGCTTCTGATGTGAAATGTGACACGCTGTCTGGTGCAGGGCCTACCTGCAGACTACTTCAAAGAATTAGAGCCCCATGTCTGCCTGAGCAACTCAGTAGAAGCTGGTGCAACTGGACATGTGTGCATTCCACATGCGCGTTACCCACAAATATGTACCTGCATAAACCTACATGCATACATTCAGCCCTAAGTTGCCTGCAGAAATTTGATTGGCTGGCCCTGCATGCACTGGGAAAATCTCCAGAGGCAAAGTGCAAGGCAGTCCTGAATGAATGGAATCCACTTCCAGATTCACTTCAGATTAGTAGCTCCAAGAGACCCCCTGGAACTAAACCAGACAAAATGCCGAACAATGTGGTGCTGATGAATGATGGAAAGGATGGTAGGGCGGGAAAACTACGTGGGAAGGAAGGCATCGGGCCTCCGGAACTGGTGAGACAATTTGTTCAGATCATTGGTGGTGTGGATGTGAACCACGGATGTTTGATGTGTAGATTCACTCCACTTCGCTTTGCAGATGCCTCTGCCCACACTGTACCAAGTTCTAACAGGGGTAAAGCTTGGACAGATTTGGTGGGAGCGTGTGGTTGCAGCTATCATAAGGCTTTGGCTTGCAAATGAGCCCATCCCGAAGTTGTACGGTCACCTTATCCACCTTCAAAAGTGGGAGCTGGAGCAATACCCAATAGATGAGAGGAGACTGATGAAACTGCCGGTGCGCTGTCTAGATCACACCCCACGGCGATTGCCAGTAGCTAGGAGTAGTGATCCTACATGTCACTGACAGTGTGACGCGGAACTTGGACGTTGTGGCTGTACTATCATGGACCAGGTAGCGGGGGTAGGCGTGTGTGATCGTGACAGTAGGTGTATAAGAGTGTGGTCAGTGCAAGTAAATGACGCTTACTCTAGGCGGGGGGTGCTCAGCAGCGAAAATGTTTTGGTTGTCGTTTTTGTTTGTGAGTATTGATGAAGATATCGTTTTGCGAACGATACTAGAGTCTGCACATCACCCAGACATCGTTTCAAATACGATATATACTTGATGGCGAGAATCCCTAAATTACACACTGAGTGTGACATGCAGGTCCGCGAATATCACGAATCCTTCTTTGGAGAACTGGGTGTTCTGACAGTGACAGCTAAACGGGAAAAGTCTGTCTTTGTTGCCGAAAGCCTAGACCCTACCAACCTTCCCCCTTACCGTGCCTGTCCCACCGGCCTTGCAGGCAAGAGGTTTGTCTGCTTGGGAACTGGCAAAGTTTTCACGCCCGGCAGTGTGACTTGGTATGTACCTCCAGGTCTGGCTCACAGGTGATTCTGCAAGTTCACCACGGCCTCTGCTTTGAACATGTTTACCCTTTGCCCAGCCCTTAAGCATATTTGTGTATCCACGCGCTCTTTTCCTTCTGTCTGTACATTACAGGTGCCAGCACTGAGACGACCTCTAATTCAAAAGCTTTCATTACACTGAATAAAAATCTCCATACTGCCAAAACATGTAAATCTAGCAATCTATATTTTGCAGCCCGTGTTGACCTGGTGTAGGAAACTTCTAGATTCAATGGAGCACACCCCCCCCCCACACCTGGATACGCCAGGGGCATGTCCCGCAGAGGTTGCAGAGTTCAGAGCAATCCAGGCCATTTCAAAAGGCAACACTTCGAACCGAGTGGACGCAGATCTCCTTGCAAACCGACGAGGTGAGTATGCTGGCTTGATGGGCTCGTGCATGGAGTGGATTGCTGAACCTAAAAATAGTTGTCACCTTTGCAACACAAATCACAGAGATCACTATGGTGCCTGTGGTGCGACTGCCGAGCAGATTCCAATTCCAAAATGCATGCACCGCAAAAATGCAACTATGGAGGACTGCAATGCGGGGGACAAGAGATGCCATTACAGGCAGATGGCCAAAGCAGCTGCGGCAGGGAAGCCTGGAGCAATACTATTCCGGTTCCCAGACAAGTTCCTGGGAAAGGAAATCAAGGTCAGTGGATTGGAGCACCTGTACAGTGTGTTGTTGATACTGTTATTTTCAGCTTCTTTAGTGACAGTGGAAGAATGTGTGCAGACGTACGACAACGACGACCGAAAGGATATGCCTGAAGCGGAGAAAGATGGCAGACCTGGAATGTGGTATGTGAGGCGGTGTGAGAGATGGGACCGAATTGCAGCAGCCCACTTTGTTGTGATTCCTGAGGACGGCGACAGGGCCTGGAACCAGGGCTGGCGGCCAGGCACCCACAACCTTTTGGATGCGGCGATAGTTTCAAGTGCTCTGGGAGACACGGGCTTTTGGAAGTTCTGAACTTCACTCATCTGTTTGATGAGTGTTTTGTTATGTCCTAACAAGGCAACTGGGCAAACAGACTGTGCATTCATATTGGGTACACAATAACAGGCGAACCGGGTTGGGCAGGGCAGGACAGTGTTGTAATTCACCTTTGTCTGACATGCAGCTCTCGCTTACAGTAGAGCCTTGCGCTCAGTCTGCTTGCCAAATTGAACTTTCCTACGGTAATCAGGGCGTCGCTGCAGCATATAGAGCTGCCAGCGATTCCATCAAATAACATAGAGTCATATGTAAGTGTTGCTGTGCATTGAAACCGGGCCTGAAGTTAAGATGTGTGTGGAATGGTTCCAAGAAGGCAGTGGGAGCTGTGGTACAGATGCATCAGACAGAGCTGCCAATGCGTTCAAAAGTCCGCACAGAGTCATACCAAAGTATTGGGGTCATGTGAAACGGGCATGCTTAGAATGTGGCCCGTCAGTTCAATTAGCTTGCCTGATCACATCATCTGAGGTACTTCCTATGTTTTCGTGATACACGAACATTGTAACTGCAAGTCGCGGCACCTTTATCGGCATCGTTCGCACCAGCTGGCTGGTTTGTGCTTCTCTTGTTCAGAGTACTGAGCACGTTTCTCAGAATGCTGATAAATGAAGTTGGCCTTTCGAAGTACATTTTCGACCCCCGCGCAGCCAACTCGCGACTTTGAAGATCCAGGCAGCACTTTACTTGATCATCAAACAGGATGACTAGCTATGGAGGCTTCCGTGGCACGGCTGGTGCACTGGCACTGGGATGCATACCATATGGTGCATCTGTGCTGTCACGGGCGACTACCAGCGCTTGCTTTGCCTCTATGACGGGTTGGCGATGCAATTCATTGACGTGTGGTGAAGTCGAAGAAGGAGGCCAGTAATGAACTGGAGCGCGGTGTAAATGCGCCGACTAAGCGTATAACAAATCGTAAACTAACGAACACCAATCCCTCAGCATTGATCCTTCATGAGCGCAAGAAATCGACAGCAAAGGGCTCTCTCAAGGCGTTCGAGGAATGCATATTTCTGCACAGTATACATAACGGTCACAGGTCTACGTGGGTAACATGCATAATGATGTGAGTCACTCAGAATGTTCTGATAAACGAAGTTGGCCGTTCGAAAAACATTTTCGACCGCTGGCAGCCAACTCACAACAGTGTAGTTCCAGTGCGAATTAGAAAGGATCTTCAGATTCTAGATTAAGATTGAGCTTCAGCACACCTCGCTTGTGACCAGAAAGGATCTCAGTCAATAGCTTTCGTTTCGTATCTCCATTCGTCTGCCAGCATCATGCCTGCAGCTCTCAACGTCGATCCTTTCGGGTTCTCCAAGGTGGACAAGGACTATTTTGAGAGTAGCTTAGTGTCCGGTTACTGTGTAGCCCGTAGATGCCTGGCCCTTCGAGTGCCGGCTGCGTTCGTCACGTTCGCATCTTGCCCGGTATGATACGCACTTCATGTCAGCTTACATGACTGGTAGATCTTGCCTACCAGAATACTGCAATACCCTTTTACTGGGTTGTAGCATTCCAGTTAGCGTCCGCAGATAGTTCATGCTGGCACATGTTAACATCACATCCCCTGCTTTCTTCCACCTAGACAGCCTGCGTAACCATTTGGCCTTCATAGCATCATCGAGAATAAAGCATAAATCAGTAGTGATCGGCTGATTGAGCTACGTTTACGCGGTTCGCCCTCACATGCTTCATGGATGCAGGACGTGTTGCGTCTCCTGGTAGATATACCCATAGCAACCTCGAACGCCGCCGAGTACCCGTGCATGTTGGATGCATTGGTGACAGCAGTCAAGACCAGAATGCCTGGGCTGTCTGAGGGGATGAACAACGTACTAGACATCCTGACTACCCCAGAAGAGGCCTTTCAAGGGCACATCATTACAGGCAAAGTGGGATGCTGCATGGATGTACTGAAGTACTTTGCATTGGTGCTTGCCTTCGGCCCAGAGGTACGCTCTCCTGCACTATGATTTGCTGCTGCGATGCGGCTTGGGTCTAGCCTCGAGAACTAGAAATAGCGTCCCATCTGCCTTAACGCAACTCCAGTGTATGCAACGCTGTGTGATATTGCATACTATCGTAGGGACAGTGCATATGATGAGTCCTGTCACATGCGTCAGCACCCAATGGGTAGCACCAGCTGGCTGAGTGGGATTCAATTATTGATGGTCTGCAGGAGCCCGAGGCCCATCCGGCGTTCGAAACGTTGGAGGAGGCCCTGACAGCATCGTTCCAAGGGGAGGCTGCGGAGGCAAAGACGCTGCTGGAAAGTGCAACGGCTTCTGCAGATGAATTCCTGGAGGAGATGGAGCATCTGCCATGGTGTGATGGCAGCGAACTCCCCAAGTTTCCAATCTCAATCTTCTCAGATGGTCGTGGTGAGTTTCCAGTCCAGGCATGGTTGGCTTGCTTAACATCTTATACTGCTGCAAACAGCCAGCATCACTTATGTATGGAACCCATATGTAAGTGTTGACACAAATTGTACCTCAGCATCCGCAACCTACATCACACACAGCAACACCAGTAGTGTGCAGAGCATCAGTGAACATGGATGTAATGTGACAAACAATCGTTGCTTATTAACCATGCTGATAGCAGTCTATTGTGTTCAGAGCTTGTAGAGGAGGATGCACTTGAGGATGTCCCGGTGACGATTGCTGAAGTACCAGCGCTGAAGTACCAGCGCTGAAGTACCAGCCAGCTTTAGTGCTGAAGGGCCTGGAGGACTTGCTGTTGGAGCCCGAGATGATAAATGCTGGCCCGGAGCAGGACACAGTGCCAGCTGCCCGTGTTGAGGGTTTCCGCAAGTTGCTTCGCAACGGAACACACGCCATTGCGCTGCACCTGGACACATCCTCCATGCCTCATTTTCGGTACCAAGATGGTGCTGCGGCTGCTGGTGCTGCTGCAGCAGCTGACGTCCGTGATGAAGATGCCATTAACTAAGCTGATGCTTAGGCTGCGAACAGTGCACCTGCACCTGACACCCCTGCTCCTATCAACAGTGTTCCCGCTGCTCCAGCTCCTCTTCTTGCTGGTGACGTGGTTGGAATTTCGCTGAACCCTACCAACACCCTCCACAAGTGAGCTCCCCTGTGTAACAGATCTTGTGTGAACATTCAGCGCTTCTCCTCTCTCTCTCTCTCTCTCCCTCTCCCTCTCTCTCTCTCTGTGTGTGTGTGTGTGCGTGTGTGAGTGTGCGTGTGCGTGCGTGCAATCAGGCTGATTGTGCAGATCCACCAAGCTCCGGGTCGTCAACTGGTGGAATGAAGCAAACCAGTGTGTCAAGGACATCAACATCAGGCTGAAGATCATGAAGGATGATCCGCCACCTGCTCTTGCGAAGAAACCACTGGACGACTTGGAGCGTCTGGAGACAGCTGGACAGGCCACCAACGAGGGGAAAAGGAAGAGCATCACGAAGTGGGTTGCCTTGAAGTCAGCCCCAATGATGAACGCATACTTCATGTACCTGCACGTGCGATGCCACCTTTCTGCTCCCACCTGCCCTTGTGAATGGGCCTGGCGTCATGTACATTACTAGTTACATATGACACCAAACTCTTTTATTTAATCACTTTCAGCTTTTACAATGGCCCGATGCCCCGAAAATACACTTCCAGCTTGGAACAATGCCAAAAACATATTATGTACACTGCACGTTTGCATGCAGAACAGTTTAACCCCTTATCCACTCTCCTGCTGAAGGCTATCTGGTGTATATTGCCTTGCTGATGGCACCTCAACTTATGGATGTTCCTGATTCATGTGCTTCTTTGTGCATGTATGTACATCTTTCTGTCGAGAGACTGTAACACCATCGATTCCCTATGTATGAGCAGGGGGTGATACCTGCTGTTCGCACGCAAGAGGAAGTGCAGAGATTGGGTCACACTGCGCTATTCTCAGCCATGGAGAATGTGCTACCTGAGCCACTAGAAGTAGAGGGTGAGGCAATTGTCGACGCTGAGCCACCACCACTGCCGCCATCGCGACTGAGGGAGTTTGATCCACAGGCTTACTGCCTCCCCCAGCACGACAACTGCAGTGTGCAAGCTCACCACGCATCTGTAGACTGGATGAAGATTGCGCCAGCATTTAGGCAGTTTTTCAAGGGATCAGCAGAACACACGTTGGTGCGTTTGATAGCCAGATGTGATTTTCTGAGTCTGCATGGGCCTGCAAACTGGCCATTGCTTGCTTTGCTTGTTCTGGGGCACTATGACCCATGCGTTCCTAGTACTTGACAAGCTACTCAGTAGGGGAGTTTCAAATTCCAAATGTGCCCTCTTATCAATGCAAGCTGGCTGCTGCAGATCATGCAGAATGCTGGCGTGTGGAAGGTACCTCAAAAGAGATCTACCAAGCGGTCATCTAGAGGACACATGACAGTGCCGGCGCCCGGGAGATCTAGGCTCAGCGAGCTGGTGCGCCCCTAACCTGCAGAAGTGGGTCTTGTGTACAATCAGCCTTCTGTGCATTTCTTGAATGAATGGTGTGAATCTGTTGCATGAATTGTGTAGAATTCAGTCTTTCTAGTGAGTCACTACTGCCGAGTGTGTACTTGCCATGGTAATGTATCGACAAGGGTGCACAATGAACTCGCAACGAAGAACGTACTTCTGACGATAACATGATTCTCTATGTGCAGTGGGCCAGAATGGCTGCTCGCCTGGAGGCACGCGCCCTACAGGATCTGCCACAGGATGCTGCTGAACAGGTTCCTGCTGAGAATGTGCTTCTGGATGCACCCGCTGCAGGGCAGGAGAACCTTCCTGCACTCGCCCAGTAGATGACAGCGTCTTGTGATTTGTGCTGCTCAAGAACGTGGCAATTGTTTTCCCTTTTAGATTTGTCAGATTGCTCTTGGTGAATGTATGCGCAGAACAATGTCAAGGGGTGGCGATGTAGTGAGACACAGGGAAGAATGGAGCTTGCGCCTGTGTAGAATGGCGTACAAGTGTACCAGGATACAATTTTCAGGCATCAGCGTGTAATAATGAGCGTTCGTACTGGATTCATGTCGTTGTCGCGCTGGCAGCCTCTTGCTCCATCCATGCCAGGAAGAGCCTGCCAGTCTGACACCCCAAGCCGGCAACCCTGGCGCCAGGCAGCGCCACTGCGACCCCCATGCAGGCTACATTAGAACATGGTTCAGAGTCCATGAGGGAACTTGATCGTAGAAATTGCGACCTTCTGGCTGCCGAAGTTGACCACAATGGATGAAACGCAGGCCCGCTCTGGAAACGGAAACATCCAGGCGCCTGCAGTGGACCTTCAATGCTGAAAACCCTCGGAGGTGCTGTGGATTCCCAGCAGTGTCATGGGGACTGCAGTATGGCCCCACAATCGCCGGGTCCTCCGGAACATTCTTGACTTCAGCCGCCACCTGTATGGGAACAAGCGGCCAATGCTGGAAAGGGAAGATTGCCAGACTGCACAGGCGCGGGCTCCCAGACTGAGGCGCCGCCGCCACGGAGTGGAGGGCTGGCAGTGCCACGCAGACCGTCATGTGCAGCCATGGTGGAATAAGATGGCTGGCTGGTTGCAAGTCCCACCATGGACCGTGTGCAGCACCACTCTGGAAAATATGGCCGCCGCCGTTGTCAGTCCGCCCCCACCCGGGAAGCCTGCAGTGTCTGCTTTGTTCAGCTCATCGGCGCACTCTGGAAATTGCAACATCGTGCTGTTGTGCCTGGCGTTCTGTGCTGGAATTCTGAGAGACGTCATGTGCTTGGCTGAAGGGCACTCTGGAACTCCCGGCCTCCCCTGCTGGCGCGTGTGCGCATCCATGGTGGCGCCCCGCATTCCAGAATGGCCGCGACAGCTCCAGCTAGACGCTCTGGATGCCTTTTTCCATGCTGGGGGGTTCCGTGCTCCAGCGCGGAATGTGCTTGCCTCCCTAGCGGCATTTCCTGCTTGCCACTGATGAGTCGCATGCGCACCATGCTGGCCGTCTGGTATATCCCTCATGGCTGCGCCATTCCATGAGCCCCCTTCTGCCCTGTGTTCTGTGGTGAGGTAGTTGCATTTGACCCCGTTGCTGCTGCATGCTTCCTTCAGTTTAGTAGAGTTGGCGAAGACGGCAAGCGCAGCAGGAAGGATGTGGACCAGAATGATGCATGGTTACAGCTCTTTAGGAGCACCAAGTACTTGACTGCAGGGCCTTGAATTGTGCATCATGTAACACCAAGACTTATAAAAGTCTTCTTCACCACATGTGCCGCAATGGCCGAATTCCGCTCGCAACCCCCCCCCCCCCCCCACCCCCCACACCCCCATAAATTGACAATAATCAACGCCCCCCTTCTTGGATGTCTTGAACGTTTCACACATGACCAAACCTGTATCTCACATGATGTAAATCGAATAGCTGGCACTGCAATATGTCACAAAAAACCATCTGGCCTTGCTCAACATTATTGTGGAATAATGGGTTCCAGACTAAAGCTCTCGCACCAACGCGATATTCCACCAATAATCCATCCACAGACGCACCTCCCTTGAAACCTTCCCAAACGACTTTTCCAAGACCGAAAATCATTCAAATCAGGTAGAAGACAGTTGTACATGTCTCACAAAGCCTTCTGTCCTTGGTCAACATTATGGTGGAATTATGGGGGTCAAACATGCCTTTGGTCATTTATTAGAATTGAGGTGCCACCAGTGTTGGGAGGAGCGGTGCTGACGTCATACCAGGTATCTGCACGGTGCTGAAACGCAGAACTGCTCAAGGAAGCATGTACATCCATTGACGTACAGTTATGGTCTGCGGGTAGTGATGGTTGGCTGCTGATGTATCACAATGCACATATCACAATGCATGCTGTTCAAATCCGTCGGACCTCTGGCCAACCTTTCGCAATTAGTTGTTTCCCTCGGCAAAAGGCATCTTCTAAGGATTGAAGTCATGTAGGTTCCAGCGGCGAGGTTAATGGTGCGTTAATGGTGTCAGACGGTGTGTCAAGCGTGGCGCGGTGATCGCTTGAAACAATCATAACGCAGAACGCACGAGCGCCGGGCCAGGTTGGCATACGGCAATGTAATGATGTTGTTGACCTCTTAGCGGCGTCTGGGAGCCATTGGTGTACAAAAGGTAGCGAAGTACGTTAGCGCGAAATATGCACAAAAGGTAGCGAAGTACGTTAGCGCGAAATATGCACGCTCCGAATATTTGGTCGAAGCACGTTTACAAGCCATCATATCATATCTTCGCCTGCTGAAGAAACATCAACAATATGCACATTAGCAAACATAGCCTTGGTCCTAGATCGTGTCATTGTCTTTCTAAATGTAAAAGTTTGGTTTTAATCCATGATCTGACGGCTTCGCAAAGTGCTTCGGAGCTGTTTAACGGGGGTCAACATACAGTACGAAAGCCCTGTATGACATGGGTTGCTCGTAAGGCACCTTCCCAATTTTTTACACACATGGATAAGCGAATAGTTCTGGTTTTACGAAAGTTTTTGGTCGTTTTGACCATCACATATTTCCCTCCGAACCCATTTAAAACCCTGTACACATTACGCAGGTGGTGGCCCTGCCGACCAAAAAGTTCAAGAACGTATATCGGTACACCCTTACACATAACCAACACGCATCTGAAGTAGCGCTGTAGCGCCCTTGGCGTTCCGGGGCAGCCGTGTTCGTAATGCCAGACTGGTCGTGCAGAACCAAAACGCTTCGTGCACGTCAGCGCGATAAAAACAGCGGGTGTTTCTATTTCGTTGCTCATATAGCTGATGTCTTGGACAGGGGGGAGAGTGCTGGCAGAGGTGCTGGCTAGCAGGTCTCGATGTTCCCTGCCGAACTCGTTCAAGGCGCTGTGGCACAATCACGCGTTGCCTAGTACATCCACAGCTTCTGCATTGTTCTCCCAGTGGTATGGGGATCCTTGCCCAAGCCGGGTCCGGTCAATCTGTGGATCAGCTGCACGCTACGCAGCACCACGCACAAGGCGAGCTCACAGGAGAGCAAGGCCAGCAGGAAGACCCGCAAACGTTTCGATATCACCAGGGTCTATGTCAAAGGTGGGCCGCGTTTTCAGTATCGTCTATAGTGTCAGAGAAGTGTGAATTGGGCAGGCAAGCTGAAGTACACCGTGAAAGTACACTGTATGCAGTGGGACGCGTGGAAGCAAGCATTTCAGCTTCCAGACATAATTCTGAAGCGTGACATAGAGCTGGGAGACCTCTTGATAGGTTTTGAGCAGGCCAGGCAGATGTCTCTCAACACGCCAGATGACCGCATGCTGCTAGCTGTCGTGGAAGAGCAGGGCGGCTTGTTCTCAGGAGCAATCGTACGACAGCTGTTCGAGTCCACCCGTGCATTCACATTCAACATTTTCGCCCTAGACAGCCCTGAACCTCCAGGTGAGCTGGCTGGCCCTCATGCTGTGCAACAACCCCAACCCACTGCCCTGAAGCATCAGCACACGTCAGCACATCACCCAGCACAATGAGCCTCTCATGCCCTTTCCATGCTCCAGGTCAGTTTCTGACACGTTGCATGGAGATGTCCCTTTCCATCTACTGATCACGGCCCAGAAATGTACACTTGAGCACAATCAGGCAGTGGTACAGCACAGTCAAGACCGCACGTCAACAAGCGTGCTTGTGCAGTGCTGTACAGAATCCGCCGTGAGTTCCCATGGCTGAATGTGATGGGGTGGCTGTTTCGGGAGATCACCGTTGAGGATGGCGAGGGCAACGTGGTGGCGTGCGTGATCAGAAACTGGCATCCCATCTACAGAAAGTGCGACTCCAAACTTGTCACTGCCATATGACCCTGCCAGCTTGGCATCGCCAAACTCAGCACCAATACCAACCGCAACAACAGAAGTTGCCACATGGATGCACCGCACCTGCACGCCCCCAGGCCACTCTCAGACATGTGTTTTTGTTCTATAACGTGAATAATAGTGCTGGTTGCAGTTCTGAGGGCGCAGGCCCGGCCTGCAGCGGTGCCCGCACTTCAAAATGTGCATGCGTGGAGGAGTATGCTTGGCGTAGTCATCCAGGACCTGGACCATGAACATGGGCTGTGTTTGCAGTTACGATATGTACCATGTGAAGGAGGTGGGCGCAGGCGACGATGTGGAGCTGGCAATGTTCAGCACCATCTCCGTGCCGTTCTGGAGCGCCATGTTCACGTGGACGTACCCGATGCTGGATGGGGCTGGCAACCAGAACGGGGTCATTGAGCGGAACCTTGGGCAAGGGTTGCAGGTGTGACTGCTGTAGTGTCTGCCCGTGACCCCCTGACTGTGGTAGGTTCACCGTGATGGCCGTGCCGCCCCTCTTGCATCTCACAGGGCCTTGCTCACGTGCGGCCGAGGAAGCCTGTGGCACTACAAGGTGGTGGGGATGGTTCTGGTGTGTGCGTATGGCTGCCCTACGCGTGCATGTTCAGCAGTGGCGCTCTGTGCGTACGGGATGGTTGGTGAAGTGCTGGGGCAGCGCAGCCTGTGCTGCTCGCGGTGCGGCCGCTGCGCACACTGTGGAACTGGGGCTGCGAACGAAGTGACCATCTGGCTGGCCCATGTCCTTCTGAGCTAGCCATCTGGTGTGACTGGTGGTGACGGTCTGCCTTGCCCACGGTGCATGCCGCTTGCCTCTGAAACGGTGAGGGGGGAGCTGCGGCAAGAGCAGGACAGTGTGTGCGGGTGCGTGCAGGGCGCCGCAGTGCAGATCTTTACAGAGAAGGGCAACTACGTGCTTGCTGTGCGAGACCCCTCGATGGGCACACACCAGCGCTTGGCGATGGTGGCGTGCGCTATCTCAGTTGACTACGACTACTACTCAAGGCGCGTGGGCTCAGGGTTGTTGCCTTTCATGTTCCTTCCTGGGGGGTCTGATGAATAAACGTTGGCATGCCGCTCGGTTGCCATCCGTGTTGGCAACAGACACGGAGGTGGCACGTGCAGCCGTAGTGTACTGTAGGATGGCGTTAGATGCTGCGTGTGTTAGCGGTGAAATAGCTGGCAAAGCTTGTAGGGTCGTTGCCCTTGTCAGAGTACCTCGGGTGGTGAAACTTACATTGACTACCTCAACAGTGCATTCACCAAATCTCAACTCTCTCGACAATACAAATTTCAACCTATGACACAGATACCTGGCGATCGTACAACACCAACCTTATGTGACATACAGAACAACAGCTAGCATGAAGTGAACGCATGCATGTCGACAGGCCACCGTGCCAACATGCATGCAAAAATATGGGCGGTGGACGGCTGCATGAAAGGCACTAATGTACACAAATTACTCGCCTTGCGCATGCTGCTCTCCAACACCCCATGCAGTCTGGGCAACCGCACTCACATCAATCGCAAGCCTATGCGGCCGGCCTTCCCAGCCAGCACACCAGCATTTCCGCGTGCGCGCGCTCGCACTGTTGGCACATGCATCATACGCGTCTGCGGGGGTGAGGGCAGTGCGGTGGGAGTCACTGTACGTTGCGGTACCTTGGCGCCGTTTGTGCCAATCCCGTTGCCACTGATGGTGGTGCCGGCGCTGTCCAGGGCGCTCACCACGGCGCCACTCGCAGCCCCGGAGGCTTGGCCAGTAAACGCAACAGGCGAGCTCCAGGTGCCGTTTCCATTGGCGCCCTCCTGAGGGCTGCTGCCGTTCATGCTGGCCGCATCTGCAGCCTCGTAGCTGTCTGAGGCATCATGGAAAGACACTGCGCGGCCAGAGATGTCGTGCACGTTGGCCCAGGTGGGGTCCCAGGCCACAGCCTCTGGTGTTGAGCAGGCGATGGAGAGGCCCTTTGGCACAGTGTTGAGCGCCGATGCGCTTGGGAAGCGCTCTTCAAACATCGAGCGCAGCAGGTAGTACTCCTTGTTCATGGGCGTGTGCACTGGGAAGCGCTCGTGGCGTGCACTCCACTGCTCCTCCTGCACGCACCATCACCTGTCAGATGCGCAAATCCATACCTCTGTGTCCCGTAACTATGCCAAAAAACAACAGCACACAAGCTCCCAAGTGCACGCGCAGCGAGGTGGCAACACCATTCAAAACATTCGGAACTATAGAACCTAAGTACGTTGTAGCCGCAGCTAGGGGCAGCGAGACGCGCAGGAGCTGCAACGCAAGTTCCACAGCACATGTGGGCCAGCTTGCCGCTGCGGAGGGCAAGCCACACAGGCGGCACCGAGGTGTTGGGCAGGTGCGCGCAAGTGGGGGGTTGGGGGGACACGTGAACGCTGGGCGGGGGCAGCGCACAGTGACGACCTCCTCAGCATAGTCCTTCAGCCCATCCACCCAGTCATATCCGACACCGTCAGAGAACTGCTCCTTCTGCCTCCACAGCACTGACTCGGGCAGGTAGGGGTCGTCAGGGGTGTCAAACGCCTTGCGCAGCAGGTACTTCTCTATGCGGGGATGCACCCCATCCGGCTTGTCTGAGGGATCGATCATCTTCTCCTTGGGGTCGATATCGAAGGACAGATCAAGGAACTCCTTGTCCAGGAACGGCACGCGCGCCTCCAGGCCAAACGCAAAGGTGGACTTGTTCGCGCGGCACACATCCCACTGATGCAAGCGCGACGTCTTCCTGACCGTCTCCCTGTGGAACTCCTCTGCGTCTGGGGCCTTGTGGAAGTATAGGTACCCTCCATACACCTCGTCTGCGCCCTCGCCTGAGAGCACCACCTGTGGCCACACACTCACGCTCTGAGACTGGGATCCTGGCAAAGCATGCACATGCAATGAGCCTGCTCCAGCTCAGGGCTCCACGGCATGCCTTGCACCCCCTTGCAATCTACTTCAACAGTCTCAGAGCGCAGGCAGGGCAACCTCCTCACAGGGCTCGCCACAATGCAAGCTTACAATGCGAGGCGGCTTACAAAAAACCGTCATCCAAATGGTTGCTGCAAGGATCAGAGCACTGTTTGCAACATGCCATTCAAGCAGCAGGATGACTGGAGGGGGGCACGTGGGGTAAGCGCACCTTGTAGCCCAACGCCTTGATCTTGCGCGAGAGGATGTACATGGGCACAGAGGCACGGATCTGCTCATACGACTCGATGTGCCAGATGACGTCGAAGAGCGCGTCGATGCCCTCCTGCACAGTGAACGTGAAGCCGTGGTGCACAGTGCCGATCATGTCAGCAACGCTCCGCGCGGCCGCTAGGTCCGGCGCCCCCTCCAGTCCGATGCTGAAGGTGTGCAACGTCTCTGACGAGAACAGATCCGGTTGCTCGTTCATGTGCCTGCACTGAGTTCACAGGCATGAGCGATTGTGAGTGACGGTGGGCAACTGTGCATCCATGAGGCCGCTGCGGCGCACGACATGACCTGCACGGCCTTGGGAGGCGTGTGGGTGCGCATGGCCCTGCAGAGAGGGTGTCAAGAGACGCACTTTGCAGCAATGGACGCAACAAGTGACGAGTCAAGGCCTCCGGACAGTAGCACGCCAAGCGGAGCATCAGACATGAGCCTCTTCACCACAGCCGCCACCAGTGTGTCCTGCACATGTGAGCACGGGTGGGTGGAGTGGACAGCCACAGGTGCAAAAGAGAAACACAGCTGATTTAAAACCATGTAAGCTACTTGCAGACAGGCAGAGAGGTGTGCATGCACGATGTCTGCAGCAGCAGGATTCGAACACAAGGGCAGTTGCAGATGCAATCTTGCTGTATCTTGGATCTGGTCTGGGGCAACACTTCTGTTGTGCCAATTGTGAGACACATGCAAGGAGCTTTAATAGGTAGGGATGGAAGGACTGCAAGGGGTGTTGAGAATGGCTGCAGGCGGGGTGACGGAAAAATCAGTTGTTGAATGAATCAAGGAGAAGATCTGCAGCTGGCCCCCACAGCGGCAGAGGGGTGAGCAGCTGCAGGCAGCCATGGCTCTGGACAGCAACACAACGATACTCTGATGGCTTTGTTGGGTTGTGACCACAGCATGGGCCCCTGACACAGCTATACGATATGATGACTACCTATATTATAGTTACTGACCTGGCAAGCTCAAAACCCTGGTAACACTGAGGCAGCTCTCTCTATCCTTGCATACAGACAGAGCAAAGTAGGTGCTGGATGGGAGCGTACATGGATCTTCTGCACGTCTGCCGGATTGGTGGGGAGGTGCTTGGGATCAGTAATCCAGGGGCGGTTGTACCAACGCTCCAACTTGCCAGTCTTGCTGCGATACACATGACCCTGCAGTTGGAAGACTGGTGAAGACTGGGAAGCGTTTGTACAGATACAGTCCAGTAGAGAAGGTGACAACTCCATCCACACCACGTGCGTACACGGAGATAGATGCATGCCAACTTAGAGTTGCTGAGGCCTGAGTCAGACTCGCGACCGCAACTGGCCAGAACAGGTTTGTGCCCTGACACAAACGAGACCCTTCACTCATTCCCCAAGAGAACCGAAGTGAAGCAATCATGCCGACGAGGAATGCAAATACATCTGTATCAAGCGGCCGCAACGCAAGGGCATGTGTGCGGCGCACCGGGGGGAAGATTTCAAAGCTCTCACAGACATCCTGCAGAGCCTTCATTTCTGAAGCGAACCACTTTGAGCCGTCAGCGCCAGTGCCCCAGTACAACGGACAGATGCCCATCGCATCACGAGCCATGACAAAGTCGCCTGTGCGCTCATCTGACAGAACGCATGCGAAAATGCCGTCCAAACTGTCCAGAACTTCATTGGTGACTTCTCCATGCTTCATGTACCAGTGGCCCAGAAGTTCGGAATCGCTGTTGCTCTGGAACGGAGCGCCAGCAAGGTCGGTCGCTCTTTGTGCCTTGTGGTTGTAGATCTCCGAGTTCCTGCACGCATGACAGCTGCTGCAAGCCAAAAGATACAAATAAGGAGTACTGTGAATACGGCTGTGTCATCAGTGGATAAGTAGGGACAGGGAGTAGAAGGGAGCGCTGGCATACACGCAAGCGCAGATAAGCATCGTACAGCATCCACACTACGTCGCCCTCCTCAGATGATATTGTGAAAGGTTGCCTGCAAAAATAGCGCAGTTATGAGGGATTGAGCTGCAGAAATGCGCTGTTTCAACAGCCGGCATAGGACCAGAATCCAACACCTGCCACGGTCGCTGGCGTCTACAATGTTGAGGCGCTCATGCGCCAGGAAGTTCTTGCCATCAGGTGAAAGATGTAATGAGCTAGCATCTGGTCCACGGTGGCGCAGCAATTTGCTCAGCCTCAGGCCCAGCCTCCGGACCTCGTCACGCGAGAGCCCGTCTACTCCAAACGCAGCGATAATTCCACACATCTTGAAAATTCAACACAGAGAGACCTCAAAGTTGTTTACAGTATAAATAGCTTTGTCTCGCCCGTTTGTTGCACTTGTGCCATGCTCATGGCCGACTAATGCTTAAGAATTCTGCTCGTCATGCATGAGCAAGCGCTTAGCTATTGTTCCACGCCAGATGCTGTGTACGAGCAAAATCTTGCATGACACATCAGATTGTGATACATTTATCTCTCGCTCTCCCGCTAGAAGCAGACGCAATTGATCAGAGTGCTTCCAATCACCGGTATGTTCTTCCTGACTACACACTACCTCCTCGCAGCGTTTGCGAGTGTGCCGCCCCATGGACACCACCACACAGAAATACTAGAACATCGTTCTTCATCAGCGAGCCACCGTGCGTGATAACCCTGGAATAGAACGGTACCAAGGCATCATTGTTGAGATCCAACTGCGGCTAAAACACGTGACGCTACCACACAATCACAAATGCAACTTTGCAACCTGGTAAACGAGGTCGCAGCGGCAATGGGAGTATGCGTTTCCAGAGCATGCCGCAGGATGGGCTTGTGTACAGATAGCAGTGCTGTCCACGTGCGATCTCTGGGTGAGCTCATGATCGATATTCACAACACAATCAGTTCTTGCAAGATCCCTTCGCGCATTTAGTCTCTCAGCAGTTTTATCCGTGGTTCACCGGAATGCTGGAAGGCGTTAGAGCCTGGTTTGTATGTATAAACTGACACCGGCTCCTCTTCTTCCGCCAAACTTGAAGCTGGCGGCCGGCCGCCCCATGCGCTCCGTACTTCTATTTTCTCGAATATCAACTGGCGAACAAAGTGGTTTCTATCCACTCGAGGTGCTGAAGTATCCCACTGTTTCGCATAGCTAGGGCCCTAGGGATAGGATCGGAGAATCAGATCTTCCCAGTACTAGTACTGAGTTCATGAAGGTACGCTCCCTCGACACGTATTCGTGGCACCAGCCAAGAACACAAATGGAATCAAATTTTTGCTTCATGCTGGGGATGGACGCGACTGATCGCTTGTGTCCACAAAATACAGTCAGTGCTCATATAACAAGGGTGTCACACAAGGTCCTGAATGCTGGCTGAGACACAGCACTTGCTGGGTGTGCCTATGCCCATGGATGTAGCACATACGGTTGCACAGCAGGTCAAGCTACTGGCAGACGCTGGCCAAAGCTCCCGATGATACTGGGGCGGGGACACCCTGTGAGCATTGTTGCGTTGCCTCATAGATGTTCAACGTCGGGACAGAAACAGGCAAGTGCTTCGAAGGAGATAGGCTGGACGGCGTGCAGGCACCTGGTGGTTGTGAAGTCGTCGAGGCTTCTCAGGTTTCCAGCTGGCGGCACCAGCTTCAGAGCTGCGGGTGATCGAGGAGGAGCATGCTGAGGGGCCGGTGGTTGAATGAAGGACACGTTTGCACATTCTAGTTGGGAACGGCACGATATCCATGAACGGATTCGGCCTCAGCAACACCTCCGGAGGAAGATGACGAACAGGTACACTATCGCAGCAGCTGTGGAGCAAGGGCAATGGTGTTGTCTGGATGGGCAGAGAGGGGGCCGAGATGCGGTGGGGGAGCAAGACTTTAGCAACCTCACAGGAGGTGGCTGAAGAACTGCCACACACGACACACTACAGGTCCTATCAGTACGATACATGCTCCATCAACGTTTCCGGATTAGCCTTTATTCCTTCACTCTTCTTGGGATGAATCGCCGCGGCCAGCACGGACGCCTCCTGGGTTTCAGGCACTCACCAGCCTACCTGGAAGGCCGGGTGCTTGGACTTGGGCCGCGCGTTTCGGCCCTGGAATGGTCTTGCTTTCGCCAAAGGCTAGTATCTGCTACGAGTGCTGGCCTTCCCCAGGCCTGGTCTTGTTTTACCTGCGCTCCTGGCCGCCTGCCGCTTGAATCTATTTCTCCTTTTCTGCTCCGCCACTATTGCATCTCCCTGGTCTGCATAATAATGATCCTGTCGACACTGGGTCTCTGCAAGTTGTGCCGAATCTTTATCATCCACGTTGTATATGCCTTGAGGGTTCTGGTGTCTGCTCCATGTGGTGTTCACGTGGACAGGGCAGGGGTAAGCGTTGAAGGAAGGAGGCCACATCTGCCAGGGCAATAGACTCTGATTTAACAATAGTGACTGAAACAAAGGCGCACAAGCGCATGAGAAAACATGTTTTTGCCCCATCTGGTTGCCAAATCGCCCATGACATGCACATGGGCATCGAGTTGGGGCCAACTATGTCAACCAAGCTCACAGAAATTGACAGACACTGCCAGTATGCAACACATCAACACAATGGTCAACTGCACTGGACATGCTATCTGCATGATTAGAGCATTATTCTGATTGCGGGACAGAAAGCCAACAGTTACATCATGGCTGTGCGTGGCCTACACCGTATGTATAGATGTTACGGAGTTGTACAACGAATTTTGTACCTGCCTGTAAGGAGCGTTCGGTCCCACTCCTCGTCGCAGTACGAAAAGCCGGATGTTAGAAAGCTGGCAGAGATGGCTCAGCTCCACGTTACAGACGAAGAGGTACAGCATTCTTGCGCCAAACATACTTGCAACCCGCAATTTTCTCATTTTTACGTGCATCGTTGTGAGAGAAGGAAACTTTCTGGTGCAGGTGGCAGCTTGGACCCCTCAGCTCAACAAGGTAACCGAGTTCTTTGCTCAACTACAAGATATGGACCTAACCGACGTTCCTCCCATGCTAAGAGTCCAATCTGAAGTGAATACCAGCTTAAGGAAGGATGAGGTTGTGGAGCACCCAGCTGCCAACAGCCTCCTGAGTAGTGTCCCAGACACTGATGGCCAGTTTGTGAAAGTGCCTAGGATACAGTCAGAGTCTTGAACTGGCCAGTTTACGACTACACGGATGTTGTTCTTTTCTTTCCACATGCGTGACACACAGGGAAACTGAACCCCACTGCCAACGTGTATTTTACAGAGGTGTGGAGGACGATGTGTGCGAAGAACAGTACTGATACTTATCAGAAGTGCCCACTGATGGGTTGTATGCAAGGAAATTTGCAACCTTGTAACATCGGTCACTGCTCGCTGATACTGCCCTTACCAAGCTTCGACGCCACTTCCTCCCGATATCCGATGTGTCTTTCAGCCATCAACACTTCATTTTCGGATGCCAAGTTTGCTGCAGACAACACTATACATTCACCATAGCCATTGTACCCTATGCACCAGTGCGTCCACCCTTGCTTCTAGCTGACTCTTATCACGGCCATGTGCATGCATGAATCACAGCCCATGGAACTGGTCGACAATTGTCACAGTAGGGCGCTGTGAAAACTCGAACACGTACACTTACAGTTCAATCGTACAGAATACACACCAACTGAGGGCATGTATGACGGCGAACATATGACGCAATGCGAATAGCAACAGATTAATCTTTGCAGTACCAGACAGCAGCATCAATCTCTGCAAAGCACGCATATTGCTGGATTTCACCGAATCCTCAGCCTTCATGCATTACTCGTTGTGGGGACGCCACACATACTAACACATGGAACGTGATCTATCTGATGTACACATACACAAGCCATGCTGATCCTACACGAGCTTACCTGCATCATTGATGCTGCCTGTCAAAGCAGGTTCGCTTTGAAGGAGCAGCAGTCCCTGTGCTGCGGCCAGCACAATGATGGCGACAGCATCTATGAAGTGAAGTAACACCCTTGGACCCGCTCCATGTGTTTGCAGCCCCAGCAACACTTCACCCATCGCCATCACCCAAACTGCAGGACCTGCGTATCTGTGTGCTGTCTTGACAAGTGGTTGCATGTGTGCGGGCAACTTAGCAAGTACTCCTATTCTGCGGAAGGAAACGGCTCCACCTGCTGCCGCTACAAGTGCTGCCGCTGTAACAAGAAGACCCAAGAAAGCGTGCCACGACTGAAAATGACTTTTCGAAAGGTTGATCTGCATGCTGAGAGTTGTAAGGGACACTGCAGTGACAACACCTGCTGGATGTCACAACCCTTCTTTCACCACAACGAGCTTGTTGTGGTGTTGCACAACAAGCTCTCCAGCGAACAGACGAGACGTACTTTATTCTGATAGATGGCCCAGAATCCAATGGCAATGGAAACGCAAGCTGCTGCCTGCATCAGCGCATGGTGAATGATTGCTTCCACTCGCTCTCGACCATCCAGGTGTCTGAAAGCTGTCCCCAGCAATACACCTTCGGACATCAGCCCCACGAAGCCCAGAGACATAAAAATAGGATGCCATGAGAATAATTTGGCTCCGTGGTGCGTGATGATGTCAATTGATAAGCTAGCTGTTAAGGCCACAGCTGATGCCCTCACTATATAGTGTAGCAATCTGCGGGAGAGCCCCATCCGACCCAGGGCGCCATCTAACGACCGCAATGCGGAGGCATCAATAACTCCAGGCACAGATGATTCTGGAAGAGGTGGCTCATTTGTGAATGGTGGATATCTCAGAATGCTCTGTCCACTCGCAGCTGCCATCTTTCAAAACAACGTACTGATGCTGTAAAACAGGTAGTACAGCGGGACGCGAGCAACTGCAGGCAAGTTGGCTTGGGGTGGGGCAGGTGGGATTCAACCTAGACAACGATGTTTGGGCACTCGATGAAGTAACACTACACTTGCCCTCAGCAAAACACACGGGAAGGCACGCTGAACTTCATTCACAGAGCCAGCTTGGTTCCAGAGGCGTGTACATGAAATATCTGGCCAGGATCTTAGTTGGCACGTAAGAGATGCCAATGCCGGTTTGCCTTAGTCGCATTCACCAGAGTGCACTCAAGTGAATATCTAAGTTTTTGGCACTCGTCTTGCAAAGAAAAGCGTTGCCTCGTTTGCGACTCGAAGTCGGATTGCAAAAACTGCATCAATCCCCACCAGAATGCGAAGGGTGACTGGTCGAATTCGGAGTTTGAAGCCAGCAAAAAATCTTATTCTGGGAAGGGGAAAGTAGCAATCAGACACACCGCCCAAATCAGCAAGGATCATCATCAGCAGTCCAAAGGTGTCGGACGAGGGCGACCAGGGGGCGGGGGGGGGGGGGGGGTTACAAACCAAGGTGCTAGACACACAATGACACATTCACACTCACCGGCAGGGACTGCATTGTCAGCAGTAGCAGCACCAGTGAACAAGACGTATGTCTCAATAACAGCGTACACCGCAACGTGCACAGCTTCAGAATACACCCCAAGGAAGGCAGACGCATCGAGAAAGCAGGGGACACAGAACAAGCTGAACATGCACAAGTTTCACGACGGGTTGTTTTTCCAACCACACCAGCCGGTAAGGAAACGCAACGTAGAGAACATATGGCGCGAATTGCAATACATTCAGAAATACCAGTTCGTTTATGGGACTGGGCCCAGTCCCACCCAGCTGGGGTGGAGGCAGCACAGGTGCTGGGAGGTCTCCCCCCAGATAGCAACTGGTAACAGCACGAAACGGTACACCGAATTGTATCGTTGGTAACAAGACAAGTGTGTAGCAGACGTAGAGACAGAGATCAAATGCATGCAGCAGTTTTGCCAACCTGCTCGGATGTTATGCTGCACGTCCCTACTCTGCACATTCAGCATTAGTCCACAGCGAAATGCAGCATGAAGAAGAAATTGTTTTAAAACGAATGGCCAGTGTGAATCCCACCATGTTGTAGCAATAGGACAACAATGTTCCTTCCTTTGCAGCAATGATGCCATGCATGGCTTGTGGGTTGCTGGAGCACGCGCATGCTGGGCGTGCACCACCGACCAGTCTACACAAGTACGCCCCCCCCAATAATTTCGAAAACTGTGCGACTGTGGCTGGACGGCACACATCCTTGGCAGAGTATGTATGAGGTTCGTGCACTGTGGTACACCAACGAACAACCTGTCATACAAGTATCCTAATGGTTCTACGCTCCCTGCAGAACCTGCAAAAACTAGGTAGTAGGTTTGCAAAGAAGGCTGCACTTGAAGTGACCGAGTCCGCTGCAGGCAGAATAAAGGAGCTCCTGAGCCTCAGAAAGAAGGTGTGCGTGTCGCATCTCACCTGAGGCATCTCGAGCTTGATTGCTTGCACGCTTCAACAGATCAAGCTTTCCATTAGCTGCTTACTTTATAGCAACGTTGACCAGTCTTTGGCGTGCAGTTTTTCGTCGTTGGTGCCACTTGTTCGGCTTGTCTCAATGTGTGTATGGCAATGTACCTCAGGCGAGGTACCGACACTGTCATACTCGACAATTAAACATATACATTTAAATAGCTCTACAGCAGCCTGTTACGGCATGCTGAAGATGCACGGTCCCTGCAGGAGTACATCAAGATTGGTGTGAAGCAACGAGGGTGCAATGGGCTTTCGTATACGATGAACTATGCTGACACAAAGGGGAAATTCGATGAGGAGGTGGATGATAAGGGTGTTCGTATCCTGATTGAGCCATCTGCCCTGATGCACATCATCGGGACGAAAATGGACTTTGTGTCAGACAGAATTAGGTGAGAACCAAGACCTCAAACTTTGCTTACTGCAAACCAGCAGCCATGCACACGTGCTGACTTGAATGATCTGCTACAGGAGGGAGTTCATATTTTTAAATCCAAACTCCAAGGGCTCGTGTGGTTGTGGAGAGTCCTTCACCACATAGTCTTCCACCTGAGTCTGCAGAAGCCTAATGACCGTAGTACAGAATCATGCCAGGTCTGAGTTAAATGTAAGTCGCGAATCTTACATCTATCAACAGATGCACCTGAGCATCTTGTGACACTGATGGACCTTTCGCCTCTGTTTTCCTTTACAAACCGGAAAGGTAGTGAGTAGGCATGAACCCAAATAGCCAAAAGCAACGAACACAAAACATCCACCACTTCACTCGAATGGCACAACAGCACCATCACGAAAGTCTTTCCCAGCACTCTTAGCCAAACTGCGATAGTAATGACGAAACACAATGCCACGACCACGAGCCAGGGCACAACTCAGGTACTGAGTTGGGCCTTTCGCCTCTGTTTATAATTACACGAGGAATCTACCAGAAGCTAACACCAACCTGACGCCGAGAACTTGATCTAGCGAATATGTGTTCGCATGGTGGCCGTCACCACTGTTGCGTTTCTGGACGTTGATGTGTGTGGCTTTGGGCCAGGGAAAACATTCCAGAATCGCAAAGTTTCGTCACCAGCGCCAGTCACAATTGTCTGGCCATCGGGCGACATTGCTAGGTACAGAACTCGCAGCGTGTGCCCTGTCAGGGTTGCAAGCTTGCTCATCGCCGGATACTTCCACACAATGATCTGGTTCTGTGAGTATCCATGGGTGGACACAATCTCATTGACATTCTTTGACCACGCCAGGTTGCAAACCTGCAGCATTGGTCAGCACGAAATGAAAGATTAATGTTGAAACATCTAGGTTGTGGGCAAGTTCTAGCATCGACATGTACACCTCTTCATCCCACCTAAGAATACATGCACAATCAGAGTACCTTCAGAAAAAACAGAGAACCGTTGACCTGATGGAAAATTCCCAACCATGTGGATGTGATACGGGTGTGCTGTGGCAGCATACACAGTGATATGTGGCTCTGTAACCAGGCAGCCACAGCCTCACTGATACCACATCATTCCAGAGCACATACGAAAGTACCAGCCAGGAACACCAGCAAAAAGCACGAATCTCACCTGTGATCCTGTGTCAATGGTGTTGAGCTTGGTGTTGGTGGCAGTGTTCCAGAACCTGATACAGCGATCTGCTGTACCGCCACCGGATGCAAGCAGGCCGTGCTGATGTGGAGACCATGCTATAGCCTTCACTGCTGCAGTGTGCTCGGTAAACTTCATTGTAGGGCTGCTCCTGTTCAATGACCAGATGCAGAGCTGATTGTCATTGCCGCCTGATGCAAGCTGGCGGTTATCTGGGGACCACTTCAGGCCGCAAACCTCGGACCTGTGCGCCGAGCACCTGCAGCAAGAAAAGTGGCCTGGAGTCAAGGTGATAATAGACAAGGTGCTCGGCATGCTGGATGGCACATAAGCCTGTATTGGCCGAAACAGATTGGTGACATTTAACCCACTCCCCTAGTCGGCGACCAGAGTGCTGTGCACAATGAAACAAGATAACTGCTGAGAGGCGCACACTTTTGCACGAAGGAGTCCTGAGCGCGTACATCACGCTGCAGCACAATGCGATCTCTAGAGCCTGTGGAAAGCAGATGGGAGTTCCAAGCCATAGTCCCAACGCGAGCTCGATGGCCGGGCATGTTCCTGATTTGTTTGAGCTTGGACACATCGAAAATTCGTGTGTCCCCACGTGTTGTTCCTACGGAGAGGTAAGTCCCTCTCTGGCTCCAAGCCACCGAGCAAACCATGTCACTCGGTGACAGATCTACTAGCTTGGTGACCTTGCACGTGCAGGCACTCCACAAGTAAACGCATGATCCCAGGCCCACCGCCAGCACATTTTGGCTGGACCAGTCCACCAGGTTCAGATAGAAATCGTCTTGCAGGGATGGGGCATCGAGGACCTTGAATGGGCCACGAGGGATCTTCCTTGGCATTCTGCACACATGCATGCTGATTGCGAGAGCATGTCCCAAACTTGCTGAAGCTAGCAAAGTGGCGAGTGTCGAACCAGTGGTATTGACACGCAGTCTGGCAAATTAGCATACAGGAGCGCATGACTAAAGATCACGATCTGGAGAGCGAATGCTTACCTACGCGGAGATGCAGATGTGCTGGGGTGGTTTGCTACGACCTCTGACCCAACAGGCGATGTCTGGAAAGGTGACTGTGCTGCTGATCCCGCAGCCGGCGTATGTCGGTCACCGGATATAAAACGGAACATCTTGTTTCCAGGTGCCACTGGAGATCTCAGCGCCTCGCTGTTGAGTGCAGGCTGCTTATCTGTGGGCGAGGGAATGGGCGAACTGCAGGAACATCAAGTATACCTCACACGTTGTCGCAGCAAAGTGTGACAGCATCGCACACCTCTGTTAGAAGTGCAGGCAGACTCATGCATATCAGGGGAAAACAGAATACAGATCTGCATCCACAGTTCTTGCTGTATGAAAGAAATGTGGCATGCCTGGGGAGGGTTCAAGGAAACATGCATCCACGATCGAGCAGCGTGAAGCTCGTACCCAAGCAAGGTCTGCCTCAGCATATTGCGGTATGCAGGATTCGCGTCTTCCCTGTCATGCTGTACAGGAGACTCATGCGCAGCACGCTCCCTGTCCAGGACTGAGAAATCCAACCTTGAGTTCGTTGCCCTGCTAGGAATAAATCTATCAGAGTACACAATAGCTCTCCTTGGTGAAGAAAACACTGTTGAAGGGGACTCCAGAGATCTTCGAAGTGCGTCTACTGTTGGAGATGCTGTGGGTGTGTTTGGTCCATCTGTTTGCGCATCTATTGGGGCTGGTCTGTCCCGTGTGAGGTCCATTCTGCAAATCAATCATATCTTTAAAATTGATTTGTTGCTGCCTACTTCAAGGAGACTTGCAAAGGGCAAGAATGGTCCGCATAAGGAAGCCTGGTGCAACTTCACCCAGGCCAAGCACCCAGGCCAAGCAGCTACCACAGCGCAGACAAAATGTTCACTGACATACTTTTCAGCGTACATTTACATAACGGTCATAGCACGTCAGAAAGTAGCGCCTTCGTGCGCAACCCAAGCGAGTGTATCTCACAGCAGGCTGTATGTATTTCAGAATCAAGATAGCACCGCAAGAATCTGCCATGCAGGTGCATAGGATAACGACTCAAGCCTAGCAAAGGCACATCGAGGATGCTAAATCACTCTCTGTGTGCGATGGGAGTCTGGAATGCAGTGGCACCATACCTGGAAAAGTTCCTACGGTACGCCTCGCACGTAGCGTCCACGCAGGAGCAAGCGAGTTAAACGCCCCTCAACGCTGAATATGTTCACTGTTAGCGTGTCGCGCTGCGAGCCGACGCTCAAGAATTCCACACTGACACAAGACAGTGACACCGGACGTGGCAACAACAGCAACGGCAGCTGGGGCGAGCTGCAAAAAGTCTTGACTCGATGAGAATGAATCTGATCAATCAAAGGACCTCCAACACACACCGGCAGGCCTGCTTCACGTGCATGCTGCTGTCCAACTGTGTTTCAACAGACAACGGGCGATCACACCGGGCGACGGACTGTTGATACAAGCGTGTAATCACAAAGGTTCACGCCATTTTACTGTGCACGCACAGCCGAAGATGATCGCGACCGCGATTCAGCACAGGTTTTTTTTTGCACCGAAATGTTTCATCCAAGCAGCATGCTACGCGTACCGTAGCTACGGCAGTCAGAAGGGACTAAATAAAAATTTATGTTGCTGGTATGTTTCTGAATCAAGTCGGATGGGACGCTGTGCTCATTAACTTCGTCTGTTGTTTGTTGGTGGGCGCTTGTGGCTGGCTTTGCTCAAAACATGCACCTAGCCTCTGGTAAGCCTGCAGTACAACAAACTTAGTTCAAAGCAGGTCCATATTGCTATGATCATGGATTCTATTGTAGGATTGAATGCTTGTTAACGCATTTGAATTGGTCGACATGAACGAGGCTGGCTGTGCATCGATCAGATAGTATGGCTGTTCCAGTTGACCATGTTACCTAAGTTCTGCCTGCACTATAAACAATAATTGTGCTGCGCACAAACCAGCAATTGACAAAGCAACCAAGAATCGAACCGATGTAGTCTTCGAAAGTGCAACAGTGACACACAAACAACAGAGAAGAGGACCCTGTTGCCTTCCTCAGAAAGGCCATTAAGGCAAGGTGCACATGGATGGCTTGCTCGCTGTGCTTCGTTTGGCTTGAATCAGGGTGCATGTGGTGGCTTCATGCTGCGAAGTGAAGCCGGCCTGTGCTGCATGTGTGTGATGTTTCAACTAACTCGCCAGTTGCCATACGGGAGGGCAGTCTGCCCACTACCTGGTTTGCCGCTTTCCCTGCTTCAGCAACCCTCAGTGACATCAAATGCTTCGTCCCTGTGGTGTGCCCAGCTTGGGCATGCGTCAAGCGCATGCCCAAGCTGGGATTTGACACATGCCCTGTGAAATACGCTGCCGTCGCGTGCAACTGTGTCAAGCTGTTCGTTTCCAGCACACATCTGAGCTGATAAATACTCATGCATGTAGACAGCGTAGTGCGCTCATGGGCAACCTTGTGTGGTTGCCCTCAACTGATGCATGAAGACGCTTTACCTGCACATGCAGGTGTCTGCATGAAGGAACCCAGAGGCCGTGCTTCAGTTGGACATGGATCTATACAAGATCTTCTGGCACATCTGGGAAACCTTGTCTGGCTTTCTAGCAAATCCCAGGAATTCTGCCTACCGTGCAGCATCAAGACACCCCTGCAGCGATGTAATCGTATTTCACACAGGTTCTGATGTGCCAATCCTGAGCCACGTTTTTCTTCTGCATCCTGTTTTTCACCTGCTGGATGTCTCGCTGCCGCAGCTCTCGTTATGCAACGCATGGTGCTTGGCTGCAGCAAGGGGCTGCAGGGCACTTGCCGTGGAGTGCAAGGGTAGCATGTTTCTCTACTGCACATTAAAACGCATGATACCTTTGGGCATGCGGATACTGGTCGTTGTTGTGGCCGCTTAGGTGCTGACCCCCAAAAGGTGAACATGCATGCAGTCCCTTCTCCGGGCTACTTCTTTGCTGCATGTATGTGCCTGCCTCGTGCAACAGCTCGGCAAGCGGGAAGGGACGGAAGCACGCCATCCTAAGGAGCACATGTAGTCAGCGGCCTGTGAACAAAAGGACATCCGAAGGGAGATCGATGCCTGTGGGCATAGATGACCATTTTGGCGTACGGTGCTTGGATGTCCTGTGTGCTTGGATGTCCTGTGTGCTGCATACTAGGCTATGTTCGAAGTGGGTGGGTCAGCAACGTGCAAGTCCTGACTTGCGTGTGTGAGCCTGCATGTGTGATAGGAGGTGCATGCACGTGCACCTAGGCCTAGCTAGGTGTTGGATTCAGATTATTTCATATTCACGGAACGAACCGAGACATCACACTCCTGAACACGTTCACTTGCGCATGGTGCTCGAGCATGCTCATCAACTATACAGCTGCCTCACAATTCTTGCGTGGCAACGGTGAGAGTACGGCCGCCCTGTCACTGGCAGATTTATGCACATGAACTTGCTCCCACACAGCCATTTGTGTCCCTTGTCTCGAGTACTGGTCGGAGTTAAGGAGTAAGCATAACGAAAAGTTTCTGGTTGAGTCTGTCGTCGTTCGCTGTTGGTTCCCAAGAATATCTAGGGTCATGCTGTCTTCACTTCCTTCAGCAGCTGTCTCTCTGGGCATGTCGAGATCTCATTCAACCGCCGGACCAGCCAGTCATTTCTCATGATATCAGGTGCTTGATGTCGGATCCGTCCCGTACAGTTCACGTGGGCGTGCAGCTGCACCACAAGCACTCGTTCTTGCACAAGGAGCTAAATCAGCCTTGCTTGTTCCTCAGGTTGCCAGTTAGGGTCACAACATTGGAATATTTTTACCAGGACATTTTTCTGGCTTTTGCGACCCCTACAGGCAATAATGCCTTAAACGATGTTCTGCAGCAACCATTCGCGGTACGCTGCTCGTGTCTCGTTGATTGGTTGTTGGATTCACACAAGCATGTGTTTTTTTCTGCATTTTTCTTCTCATACAGGCTGGCAGCCCTGTCATCTATTCAGTGTCAAACCACGCTGACGAATTCATGCACGCAATCTGGTATATACCATCACCAAGTGTGAAAAACAAGTGTGAAAAGCATCAGATAACATCCTCTGTGGGTTGTTCAGCTGTGCATCAAGCATGCAACAGGGCACTATACTACCATTCGGGACGCAAGGAAGGAAGTGCGAGAGAATAGCACCATCTTCTGGATCTGTCAGGAGCATGCCCTGCTAGAAAACCGTGAAGCTTGCAAGCAACTGCAGCCCGTTCAGCTGATGCCCAATGTAGACCCTCCCCCCCTGACTCGACGCTTCCATCAGGTTGTCATTGCAAACAGTACCGTTGCCCGGCGGGTGTGCTTCTGCGTGCCTCACGCCGCCTACATGGTCCCCTCTGCATCTGCTTGCCAGTACGTGCGACATAGCAACTACTATTCATGCTGCCTGCAGAATAGAATTGACTTCTTCATGAAGGATCTCCCAAGAAGATTCGACTTCCATCACACGGAGAGCCCTCCACTTCAGCATTGGAACCCTGGAACCGCAGTCTACCCCTCACACCGCCCATCAGAAGATCCTCTGAAGATGTGTCCTCCGGAATGGATCAGTTTCGGTGAATGTAGATGGCTGTGCCATGAGTCGCATATGGATGATGCTGTGAAGTTGCAGTTTTACCGAGGGCAGGACAACGCTCTGGCACTGCCCTCTAGGGTATGCACAAATGCATGCACATATTATGTACCCTTGCCACAGGATTGGCTACCCGGTACACCTGCGATGCACTGACTTTGAGTGGGATGGCAAGAGGTGCAGGGGTCATTGAATACATCGTTCGCACTTCTGCCTGTGTTGTCACCCACCTCTCCTGCAAACAGATGACAGGAGATGTAGCACAACTAATGCTGGGGTAGGTAGCCTGAGTCCAGCCCTGGGGCAAGCCATCGTGACACTGTACGAGATTGCAACAGACTCAAACTCAGTTCGTTCTGTCACGCCGATGTTCGCTTGGCACCAAGGTGCCCCGATAATGCTTGACACAACTCCGAAGGCCACAGAAAGGCAACATTGGCCAAGTTGTTGGGTACTAGGCGAGAATGTCTGTGCGCACATGCATGGCCACTGCTGCCTCTCTCGGTTTTGCATTGGCCTGTGAAAGATGCGCTCGTCCTGACTGTTGGCTCCGTAGTTTGCAGATCCAGATGGGTTCAGGCTTCGACTACTTGGAGGCCGCATTCGTCGATCTGTTTGGGCAGTGGAACCCCAAAGATCAGGCCTTCTCTAGGGCCTTCCCTCACCCACCTGATGTTGAGAGTCTGTTCAGGCACTCTGGATGGATCCCGCGCATTCTCAACCGCGCCTTTGAAACCCTGCCCTTATTCACAGAAACATATAATACAGTGTGTCCATGGATGGGCACCGGAGTCTTCTGGTAGGTGCCATGCATGTGTGTGTGTGTGTGTGTGTGTGTGTGTGTGTGTGTGTGTGTGTGTGTGTGTGTGTGTGTGTGTGTGTG
>JAUMHD010026229.1:0-39582 GCA_032359135.1 Ulvella scutata | reverse complement strand
TGTGTGTGTGTGTGTGTGTGTGTGTGTGTGTGTGTGTGTGTGTGTGTGTGTGTGTCTGTGTGTGTGTGTGTGTGTGTTGTGTGGGGCATGTCCCACAAGTTGCAAGCACAACGGCAGTGGAAACAGGCAGGCCGGGCAAGGTTCAAAGAGCCGTGTCTTCAAGAAAACTTAGCTTGTTTGTTCAAGCGCGCACCGTCCGGCCGCATCCGAATTTGTGCTGTGCTGTCGTCTTACATCAGCCTGGGCACAAAGAGTGCATATGGCAAGCGGCATCCGTGAAAAGCCACGAACGCAGAATCAAACCAGGCAGGCCACAACACTCACTACGACACGTGCCGCATAACACCATGCTCCACACTGACCATGTCATATCACACACAAGCGCAGCTTGGGTGCAGCAGTGGCAGGGCAGCCGCCTGCTGTTCTGCATACCTGCTTTCACTTCCACCGCAGCTGCTCATGGTCTGCAGCCACCCCCACGCAAGCACCTGCGCCACACACAGTCTCCCCGGCGACCTCCTGGTTGTGTGAGTTGTGCTTGCACCTGCGGGGCTGAGGCCGAAGCCCTGCCTGGGTATGGCGTGGTCCCCGATAGCCTTGCTTTCTTATGTTTCTTCTAGCATGCTATAGCACCCTGATGCGCTATGCATGGGCCGCTTGCATTGTGTCACTGTGATGCATCATGATGCGCAGCAGTATGCCGCAACTGTACATGTGGTCCCCTACAAGAAACACGGGAACTGTGTGTGCTGTTGTCCTCTGGAGTATCTGAGCTGGAGGCATTGCCAGGAAGTCATCCCGTGGCTATGGTTCATGACCTCACGAGTGCTTCTCCCATCGAGACTCTCTTCCTTTTTACAAACCGGAAAGGTAGTGAATAGGCATGAACCCAAATAGCCGAAAGCAACTAACACGAAATATCCCATCGAGAGTCTCTATTAGAGACCACAAGGAGGGAACAGAGCTGCAACGCGACAGCAGCTCCTTTGCACTTCCCAATATTCAATATACCGAGAGCAAGCCGTCTCCATCCATTTCCAGGAATGCCCTCCAGCTTACTTACAAACTGGCAAGGTTGTGAGAAGTCAAGAACCCGAACAGCCAAGAATAACGAGAACAAAAGAGCCAATGCCTTCCAGGAATGCCCTCCAGCTATTGGATCTATAGTGATGCCTTGTGTGGTCCAGCCCACTAACAAGGCATGCCATGCAGCATACCGCACTAGCAGCTGCACAGTCAACTGCAGTGGGGAAGAGCAGGTCGAGCATGAGAGCTCAGAAGTGTGCTGCCACAGACTAGTGTGCGCATCTGATGTGCGGGTTGATTCCCAAACCATCGTCGTCTTTGTTGACTGATTCTATTTAGCTTGCTTCATCCCTGCTCTTATGGGCATCCGTGTGCGCATGAACTTAGGTGAACAGGCAGTGTGCTGAGCTGTCACAACCATTCCCAGTAGCATTCCCAGCACTCAGTACCCAGCGCAGTGGAGTCTTCTCAACAATGCACTGTCATTCCACATGTTTCGTTTGGATCTCCATGCAGGAGCTTCAAAAAAGTGACTCGGTGGTGTGTACACCAAATTGCTCGACAGATGTATCACATGATAACTCGCGCGGCTCCGTTGAGATGACCGCGTGCACGCAAACGTATGACCGCGCGCAAACACTTCCTGTCTTCTATTCGGAAGTTCTTACGCTCGAGAACCGTTTCGTTGTATCAATTGGTGTGTTTTTGGGGGCTGTAGCATCAAGAATTCGAATATGACAGTTTTACCATGCGCTGAGGTAGAGGCTGTTGCGTGTCCGACACCCTTTCGAGTACACATTGAAAGCTAAACTTGACGTGTAAGGAGTGTGTCCACGCAAACGTGTGCTCACTCATTGTCGCTTCTCTCGGCACAGACATCGAACTTGGATGCAATCTGTTACAGGTCACTTCCTATCCGGATGCGCAGCACAAATCACACGCGACCTTGTGAGGCAACTGATCAAGGGCGAGTATGTAAAGAGGTGCTTCCCACCGATGTGTCTGCAGCGGGTTACACGGGAGTGCATACGTCTGTCAAAAGGCGTCATCTGACGACTCTCTCCGCAGTCTGCAGGTCCACAGCATGCCCGTATCTGGGTTGAAGCAGGTTCGATTCGCGGACGAGCTTGCGACTGTCATGGGACGTGGGCGCAGTAGCTTCGGAACGGACGTGGATGTGGGGTTGGACTTGAAGATGATGGTGCGCACGTTTGATGCTCGTTGTCATGCCGCGCACGCCAGCTCTACCAGAAATTTGCTATATACTCGTAACGTGGCGTGTTGTCCGCACGCTGCTTACGTACTGCGCGATACCGCTGTCAACACTTCCGATATCGGCAACTCTAATCGTCAGATGGCAGGGTACACCTCGCTCTGTCACTGAAAACGCTCTTTCACTGAAAACCAGCGTCAGCAGTACTGTGTGCAGGATCACGGATGGTTCTACGGAACAGCAGGTTTTTTGGGGACATCTGCAAGCAGCCAGTCTCACACCCCTTGCAGCCGTATCACATTCCCACCAGCTAAAGGCGGCATCTTGAAGCACACTTATGACGTAACATGTATTAGTAGAGTCAGTAGCTGCTCATCCTGTTCGTCAGATGATGACGAGTGGGAATCTCGTTGGTTTCAGCACTTGGCCAAATACAGATCCAGGCAATCAGGCCCAAAGTTTGTACAGCACAGAGTCGACATGCCAGCAATACGACTTGCATGCTACATGTTTGGTGAAGACGCTGCAGCACTTGGGCTAGTTCACAAGCGCACAGGTGTGTGGGCTCAGTGTGCAGCCTTCAATGGCTGATTGATGCCCCCCACCCACACACACACAAGGCTGTGTGCACATTCGTACACACAGCCAAAACCCGAGTGTTAGGAGATATACGTCACGTTGTGCTGATCTCCAGGCTCGGGAGTTGTAAAGAGCACAGCTTTGACTAGACTGGGATATTGACAGATGGTGCAGTTCCAAGATTACGTGACATCGGCTGCAACCAAATCCATACAGACGTAATGAGGAGCCTTTGCTAGGCAGAGAGTTCAGGGTTCACCAACGCCTGCCTGGGCGCTGAGGCCCACCAGACAGCAGGGGTGTCGAGATGTGACCGAAGCGTTGGAGCAGACCCAGATGGTTTGCAATTGCTGCAGTGCATGGGCCGGCACACAGACACTGCGCAAGTGTGACAGAGCACATGGCCGCGTCGTCTGGTGTGCTGAATTCGTTTCAGGCTCCATGGCGTACAGTTTTGGCGAATTTTAGGTGTTTCGCAGTTGTCCTTCCAATTCCTGTGTTTCTGAAATATTGTAGGTGGCCCTTTTGCTGCCTTTGTAGCTCTTGATGGGCACAGCCTGAAGTGGTGTAGGTGCTACATCGATTCTGGAGTAGTGCCTCGCTGATTGGTGGGCAGCGCGAATAGACAGGGAATGCTTGGCGGCAGCAACGTGAGACATGTAACTTATGCGGCATCCATGTTTGGCACAGCTGTGTTGCACTCTAAATTGATGTGCACTGAAAGAGGGCGAGCATCAGGTTTGACAAAGGGCACACACGTACTATGCACTTCGCGAAAATTCATCGACATGTCCTATGCACTTGGTGAAAGTTGCATCGATGACTATGCAGTTTGTGTACCTGCGCGTCGTGTAAACGCATCGATAGTGGCGTGGGTCAACAGGCTGACCTCCTCGCTTTGCAGTGGAGGTCAGAATGTGCCTAGTTCGCAAACTGGACGACTTCTGACTCTGCAGTGTGCAGCAGCTGTTACATGGCGTGCCTGTCATGCCTGTGGCTATTGAACAAATCCCGCACTGTGGGCTGCCAGGAGTCCTGGCAGCCACTTCATCATTCTTTGCACACAACCGCTTCTACTACGTCCTGACGCGTCATGACCTGTCCCGAAATGATCATATCGGCGCCAGCACGAGGCGTGCTCTGCGTTTGTGGGCGGGGTTAGGGGTGCAGTCTGGGCTTGTCCCCGATACTCCGGGGCCTGGGCACTCTTTTTGCTGGTGTGTCGTGCCGCTGTCGATGTGAGCGCGCTCATGAGCGGCGGTGGTACCCGTCTCGCCCCTGCGCCCCCTCCTCACCCTCAAGCTCCACAAAGTTCTTGGCCTCGACGAGCTCGTGCCCATCCAACAGGCCCCTTGCAATGCAGCAGAGGCGGACAGGTCGTTCAAGGCCTGTGCACCGAGCAAGGTTGCTCTGCACACTTTTCAAACCACTCAGCTGGTGAAATGCCAGCCTTGAGCCAGCTGCTGCGGATGGTCGCTTGATTCATATCATTGAGCCAGGCTGCATGAAGCCACCATCTCAATCAGTGTA
Source organism: Ulvella scutata (assembly GCA_032359135.1). Classification (NCBI taxonomy): domain Eukaryota; kingdom Viridiplantae; phylum Chlorophyta; class Ulvophyceae; order Ulvales; family Ulvellaceae; genus Ulvella; species Ulvella scutata. Next base: position 35,234 of record JAUMHD010026229.1, on the reverse strand, counting down.
GGTACATCCAAGGCGACTGACACCAGCCGCAGAAACACATAAATGCAATTGAAACCGAATATCTGCCCTTCTGGAGCTTCAGGCAGACATACGGCTCAGCATTTCGTAGAGGAGCGCGCTAAGACGTTCTTTATTCAATGGTGTGCCGATAAACTCATACACCCACCATACCCGACAGTGTTCGTATTACTTTAGTCAATCGAAACAATGGTGGTTCTGGTTCAAAGTGACCCGCAAGAATGTTGCATCAATCATGGCTGTCTGTCCTTGCCCCACCTTTTGAGGGTGCTGAGGCCGAAGCCCTTCTAGGGTATGGTCCCCGATTAGGTTTTTTCTTCCGTATACTCTCTTATTCTTTCGTGATGGTACTGCTATGCCATTCGAGTGATCTGGGTACCTTTTCCATGCTATTTGGGCTCCTGCATTTCAGGCTTGGCACAAATTCTCTTGTCTGCTCAATTTACAAACAGATACTAAACAGATACTAAGGCACAACTATAGGCAGGTCGCTCAAGTCAGCGCTACACCCCACCAGCTTCGCCCCAGAAGCCACCGCCAGCTGCAGCACCGCCACCGCCTCCTCACTCACACACTCGCCGTACACCAGCAGAGGGACCCCAGGCGGGTACACGCACACAAGGCCGCCACACACTGCCCCGCAAGCCACCGCCTCCTGCCATCCAACAAGCTGCACGCGACCGGTTGCCGCGCCCCTCACCCCCCGCACTAGCGTCACCTCCTGTGGCCCCCCATCACTGTCCCGGCCTCCGCCTACTGCCCCTCTCTCAGTGGCTTGGGGATCATGTGGTGTCTGAAGGTGGCTCTGGTCTTGGCTTTGGCCTACGCCTTGGCGCTGTTCCGCCACTTGCTTGTGCTCTGGGTGCGGCTGTGCTGATGACTTGTCTCTTCTGTCGGTGTGCAGCACCGACGCACAGCTTGACCCTGACTGCTTCAAAAGTGCTGTTTGCGGCCTGGGAAAACTTTTCTGTACCACTAAAGTGCTTCTGCCGCCCTGACTGCGCACGTTGGCCAGCCCGCGGGGCCCCACCCCCAACCCCCCTGCGGGCAATTCCCCCGGATCACCCTCTGACACACCAGAGTTGGGACTCCCAGAATCTGTACGCGTGTCTGTTGCTTTCGCTGCAATGCCACTTACCGGGGCTTGCGCGCCACCTGTGGTTGGGCGGTCACTAGGGCTGTTCTCGATGTAACGCTGTGTCGACTTGGGAGACGAGGCAGAATCTTCTGTAAGAAGCTTCTGGAAGGCTTCTGCAGCACGCATGCTGTCGTCGAGCTTGGAGCCAATTCCCAGTGCCAGCACGACGCAGGAATCCGTTGCCATCTCTGCTGCTACGCCGTATGATTCGAGCCGCTCAGCACACTCGTAGCCACGCATGCCACGGTCGCCGACCAACAGCGTCACCCTCAAAGGATCTGTGCACACGACAGAAGCTTCCTGCTGAGAAGAATCTTCTGCGGCGTGAGCGTCACATAGCAGCCTTGCACCGCATTCCCGCCATGCATGCCGAACATGCGCAGCCGCATGCAGCGCATCTTCCCACACACCCACGCCACCCCTGGCCACTTCCACGGCGCCCTCCAGGCTGCAGAGCAGCAGGTAGCTCGGTGACGAGCTCTGGAACATTCTGAGGTACCTGGACGCATCACATGCATGACACATCTACAGAAGGAGAGCACCGATGTATCTACAACCCAAAAGCAGAGTGCGGCGTGAATCTCGCCATGCGACATGCTGGTGGTGAGCCATGACAGTAAAGGAGGAGGCCTGTGTGGGCCACATGCAGTGAACTGTGAAATCAAGCCTGGCATGCTTGCTGCGCGCATCGGTGCTTGAGGGGCACCTATGAGGCAGGCATCTTGAGCACTGCTTCCATACCCTGCGTGCTGCATGGTGTCCCGCACAGCAACCAGAGCATGCAGCAGCCAGCACTGCTGTGCGGTACTCTTGCTGCCTCGCACCGCACCTGCGGCTGGTTTTCAACAAGAGCTGCTCTCATTGCACATCCAACTCATGAAATCAACTATAGATGTTGCGTGTTGCTGTACGGCACAGGCAGAAGGGTGGGGGGGAGGGTGGACCTGGGTATGGCAGTGGCAACGTGTGCAGGAGCGCATGCATGCACGTGCAGCATGGCGCTCTGCGTGAGGCTGCCGAGGGTTTTGTGCGTGGACTGTACGGCGATGTCGGCGCCTGCATGCATGGCAGAGGGGGGGAAGGCGCTGTGCAGGCCCAGGTGTGCACCGTGCGCCTCGTCCACGATCAGCGGCACACTCCTCGCGTGGCACACCTGTAGCCACCCTCCTGTGTCATGCATTGGATTTCACATGCAGGTGAAGCTGTGAGAGGGTAGTGAACGCATGCAGCATGCACATGCCTTGGCTGTTGCACGTCATATCAGGACGCCTCAGGGGCAGCCAACACAGCCACTCAACTTCACCACAGCCTCTAAAGGGATCATCGACAAGAACTTGCAGCATGATGTGCGGCATCACAGCAGGAGCACACGGTGACGACCACACGCACTCGCCACAAAATAATGTAGACAGGAAAATCCCCGCTCGATGCATGGTGTCTACAGGGGGCTGCCTCACCGCCGCGATGGCCGCCACGTCCGAGCAGAGGCCCTCGTATGTGGGCCGCGTGACCAGCACCGCCCCCACGCGCCGCTGCAGGCCGTCGAGCGCCGCAGCAACGTCTTGTGGCGTCAGGGGTAGTGGGGTGTGTGCAGCTGAGAGGATTGCGGGAGTGATGAGGGCAACGTCGCAGCCTGCATGCATGGTGGTCTGGTTATGCGCATCGATCGACTGATGTCACCCCGTTTGAGAGTGGCAAGGAGCCGGCTTATGGACAAGCACCATCAGTCGAACGAGCAGGAAGCAGACCACTGTTGCATTGAAAATGACAACAGAATCGCGGAAATGCCATCAAGGATTGAAACTGCTGCATATTTTCGCTTGACAAGTCGAGGGAAACATTGGAAAGCCTGGCTCTAAATAGCGACATGTGCATGGAAGCTTCCTGGAAAGCAAAAGGCAAGACACTGAAATTGAGCTAGCGGAGCAAGTATACTGGCATGCAACAGTGGGACGATGCGCAATGCACCGGGAAACCCCGCCCAGCACACAGGAAATAATAGACGATGGCACTTGAGACCGCCGCACCATGTGCTCACCTGCCGCAGCCGCCGCATTAAACACAGACACATGAGATGCTCTTGAGGTAACGAGGGTGGCTTCAGGGCCACAGCAGGCGCACACAGCTGCGAGGATGCCGCCCGTGGTGCCGTTCACCAGAAAGTGGCTCCGAGCGGCGCCAAAGGCGGCGCTGGCTGCGGCTTGTGCATCTGCGATCACGCCCTCGGGCTCATGCAAGTTATCAAGACCTGCAGCACTTGCAGCGGCTACAGAACTGCACAGAAGCATGCTCTGGGGCAAGTGACAGACGCAAAACATACACTGCGGCAACGTCCAGCACAGACACTGCAACGCTTGCCAATCACTACTAACTGGCTCAAATATGTTGCTGTCTTGCCCCCGGAGGGTGAGACTTTGGAGATACGTGCGTGGAACTGCCATGTTGTGTGTTCTGGTGGGTGAGGGTTGTGGCACAGCCGTTTCGCTTGCCGGCAAGTACATGGCCGTCGTCCGGGCGTTTTTTGTTTTATGAGGGTCAAGGGCCACACCAGGGAGCTCAGTGAGGTCCGCCAGCAATGCCTCGGTCCCCAGTAGCCCCTTTAGGGTGTCACTGTGCTCCCTACTGCCCTGCATGGCCCTGTTGCCGTTGGTGTCAGCAAGCTTCAGGGTGCTTGATGGGTTGGCAGGCCGGGGGTTTGCAGGCCCACAGGCAGAGAAATTGCGATAGCCAAAATGGCTAGCAACAACATGCAAGCCACAGCACCGCTAGCCCTGCATGGGCTTGCAGGTGATGTGCTACAGAGGCATTCCCGATGAGAGCTCTTGCGAGGCATGGCACGCCATCCACACTGATCATTGATTGCCTTGAAGAAGCGTAGTTGAATAATCAAAGTTTACGAAGTTGTATGGAGCGATTCAATACAGCAGCACAACGCCACACATGCTTGCAAAGCTGCGAGGAGCTGGCAGTAACAAGGAAGCTGGCACCGGCAGCAGTGTTTACCAGCCCTGCATACTCTCGGTGGTCTACTAATTAATGCCAGCTCTAAGACTTCAGAACAAAGGACAGCGGACAGTATGCTGTCTGGCAGGTACATACTGTGCACTAGTGTGGTGCACTTTCCAAACTGACCACAACAGTCCGTGTTTGTGCCCCCGGGGAAGAAAATATTGCAGATACTGCACCATAACCTGACCTCGGGAGAAGTGTGGAGCGTGCCTTGTGCCCTGGCACATGGAACCGTGCATGGCCTGCTGCAACACGAGCTTTCACAGCAGCAAGTAGCTGCATGGTACACGTCAAGACCTCCTGTTGGCAAACTTGTTCCTGTGGATCCTCTGTCGCGACACAGCGTTGGCTTGTGGTCCTGCACATCTCTTGATGACTGCCAGAGAAGTGAACACGCCTCGTGATGTACCATGTACTGCACGGGCATTGAAGCGAGCACAGCCGTCACTCTTCACACATATGCGCACACAATGCCCATCCATACAAAATATGTTGTTAACATGTTGCAGCAGGAGAAGGTAGAGAATGTGTTCCCATGTGCAGCTTCACACACGCTGTGCAGCTGGTTCACTCCCTTTACCAGCTACCCTGTTCGCTGGACAACGACAAATCACTTCAACCATCTTGAAATCACTCTCGAAAGCCTTTGTGTTGTGAAATGTGAAAGACGTGTTTGAAATCTCAACCCAGCTCAGGCAGCCAAGGCATGCAAGGAACGTCCCCAGACTAACTCAGTGGTATAAAGCACACCAGCAGATCCCTAAATGATCAGATTGTTCCTGCACCTCGGTGGTGATTGACGCTCACAATTGCTGACTACTGTTTCGAGCAGAACTGTATCGTTTGTAGGCGGTCTACGCCGCACAGAGTAACCAGAATGCAGCCCTCATCCTACACAAGTAGTCTTTGCGGTAGATTACGTTCGGAATCTATGATACGTGTGCCTGTGTGCTGGCACCCCAGCAGCGCATAGCTGCAATATCCCACTGCTATCGCTATACACACACCACTCCACCAATCGTTTTGACTGTATGCACTAATTCGAGGGTGCAATTTGAGGACAGCCGAGGCCACTGGCGACCACACAACTGCCTGGTTCCCAAGGTTATGGCGTTAGGGCTTCTTTGCAGGTTGTGTTTGCACGTTCCCAAGTTTATCAGAACATATTCCGGAGTTGCTAGCGGTGAGAATTGACACACACGGTAAAATAAAATAGTCTTGCATGCGAGAGCCTGAGCGAGGTCAGGAAACGAATTCATTCAAACAGAGCTCACACCCTGACAGATGCACCGCGGAGGGGTTGAGATTCTCTGCACATGGGAACACGTAGCGCCACACGGAAAGGGGCGCGGCAAACCTGGTATGTAAAAGCAAAAGATGAATATTGCTCATTCATGTCGCTGATCCGAAGCTCTTATCTTGCTTGTGACGTCCCTTGTCCTTCCTTCGCTCGAGGTGAAACGGCACGTCCCCCTGCGCAACACACAGCTTCTAAAATCCGACAGTTTGGTTCAAACCGTATCCTACTCATATCTCACATTGTGCAGCTGCATCTTCGTGCGGCGAAGTTGTCTACATCGATTTTTGTTCTCCCTTGCGAAACACCATGATGTTCGGAGTATCTTGTCGGCCGGGAAAGTGTACAACGCAGGTGAGCACACTGTGCATTTACGATTCTCCTTATTTTTATCTCTCTGTCGCTGGTGCTCCGTACAAGGCTTGCGTTTCCGGGCACCACCTGTTCACGATACCGCCAAGAGATACAGCTGCGATGAGAGATCTTGATATCAGTGTCTTTGGCGTTGTGTCGGACAACGTGATCAGCCACACCTATTGAAACTGCCTGATAGTTATCCGTCGGCCCTTTGCATTCTAGCCGGTACACAGGCGCCAGAGCTCCGACCTAGCTAGATGTTGGCAAGCCGCACGTGAGGCGATGCGATACTGTATCTGTTCAACGCAGCAACGCTTGTGAATCACATCTTACCCTTGATTCACCTGTTGACCGCTTTATCTTGCAAGTGCAGGTGTCCGCACCTGCGCGCTCTAGGGCATGCCGTGCTGCTGCTGCAGCCTCAACCGAGGGCGTGCAGGTGGCAGCTCCCACTGGCACAGATGCCCTGATGCTGCGAGCTCTCCGCGGCGAAGAGGTGGAGCGCTCACCTGTGTGGATGATGCGCCAAGCAGGCAGGTACATGAAGGTACACAGGTCTCCCTATGCAATCACATATTGAGCACCTAAGTTTGAACTTGGGCCAGATAGTCGTTGTTCATAGGGTATCACCAACCATGTGCCTGTCTTCACTCCTTGAGGCTGGTTACCCTGTTGTGCAGGTGTACCAGGAGCTCTGCAAAGTCCACAAGACCTTCCGTGCTCGCTCTGAGAATGTCGATGTTTCTGTTGAAGTTACTCTGCAGCCATGGCACGCTTTTAAGCCTGACGGTGTTGTGTTGTTCTCAGACATCCTCACCCCTCTCACAGGTATGAACATCGATTTCGATATCATAGCAGGTACAGGCCCAGTCATCGCCAAGCCCATCCGCACAATGGAGGACGTTGCCACTGTTGGTATCTTGGACGCCGAAGGTCAGACACCATACGTGGGGGGTGCTCTGGAGATGGTGCGTCCGAGTTCACCATACAACATGGTCCATACTACAATTGCGACACACACCGTGTTGCTGTAGCAATATTTTTCATATTATCATGTCATCTCATCATGATTCACGCGAAAATGTTGTAACCAACCGTCCAACTGATCAGGTTCCAGGCAGTGATCTCCAGGGTTGCTTAATGTGTCAGGGAACGCACCGAATACAGGTTCGCAAATAATCCTGATTATCTGTCTACTTCGGTGACACTGGTCATGAATGCTTGCGTCAGAAACCATCAACCATCAATTAATCTGAGGTCTGCACCAGCTCATCTTGTCTCAGTACTGAGCAATAAAATGGCTTCTTTTGCCGTGGATCACGAACGCTGAAAGCCTTCAGGTTTTGCGCAGGTGAGGACAGCTGTAGGCAACGAGGCCGCAGTGCTAGGCTTTGCAGGAGCTCCATTCACACTGGCATCATACATTGTTGAGGGTGGCAGCAGCAAGAACTACAGCAACTTGAAGAAGCTAGCTTTTTCAGAGCCAGAGGTGCTGCATGCGCTGCTTGGGAAGCTGGCAGACAACGTGACCGACTACATGCGCTACCAGGCTGACCACGGTGCACAGGTCAGCTCCTTGCTTACTGTACACAGCTGGCCAACATGTCACAGTTGGATATGACAGAGCCCCCAGCACGTGATCTCCCTGGACCAGAGCGTATTTTCTTCTTTTTCCTTCGCTCCTGTTGGATATCGCTGTGTACAGCTGCTAGCAGTTGGAAGATCCGGGCCTCTGTGCTAGCACTGCTTCCTGCCTCTGGTGCATCACCAGTGGTGTGGTCCTGGCAGAGGTCGCTGCAGCTTAGCATCTGTTCCCCCCCGGCCCTTCCCCTGTCGGTCCCCGGTGCAACCTGTCGGCGACAAGAACTATACGTGCAGGTCATTCAGCTGTTCGACTCATGGGCGTCGCACCTGTCACCGCGCGATTTCGACACGTTTGCAGCTCCCTACACCAGCCGCATCCTCGCAGACTTCCGAAAAACGCACCCCGATGTGCCAACAATCCTGTACATTTCGGGCTCTGGCGGGCTTCTGGAGCGCATGGCCGCCTGCAAGCCTGACTGCCTTTCGATTGATGGCTCTGTGGACCTTGCCGACGCTATCAAGCGATGCGGAACAGATTTCGCATACCAGGGTAACATCGACCCCGGGTACAGCTCCCCCCCCCCCCCGCCCGGCTGTATGCGTATGCGAATCACATGTTGCCGTCAGTTTCGTCTAAAGCCTAATATTCATGTGCCGACCTGTTCCCAAGGACATGTGGCGTTTCTTGGCCGGGCACTGCCTCTTGGATCACCTGTTCGCGAACCTTTCTATGCGCTAGGCTAACTGTCGACACCCGCGCACCTGCATTTTGTGTGGCAGTGATTTGTATCTGACAGTTACGCAGAGAGCCGATGCTGTGCTGCTAGCTGTGTTGCAAGGCATATGACACTGACATAGATGTTGGCGCAGCGAAGGGGTGCAAGAAGTTGCTCAAGGCATGTGCTGCTGTATACACGTGAACACAGAAACATCCGACCTTCTTCAGTTGCTGCTTCATAAAGCTTCACTACGTACATGCCCTTGAAGTCTACCTGCTTTCTTCTGCTATGCGGCAGTCTGGAACGCAAGTGCGGAAAGAGCGGCAGCTTCTATCATGTTGGTTTTCCCACTCACCCACACGTCTTAACACGGCCCTGTGCATGTGCAGGTGTCTGTATGGCAGCCACGAGTTTATCGAGCAGCGGATCAAGGAGACGGTGAAGACTGCCAGGGATGCGGGAGTAAGGCACGTGCTGAACTTGGGGCATGGTGTTCTGCCCACCACGCCTGAGGAGAATGTGGCTCACTACTTCAAGTACTCTCGCGAGTTGATGTACAGTAACTTGTAGCTTAGTTCTTGCTTGTGTTGTGGGTGGTTGGCTGGAGAGGTGCTGGGGAAGAATGAATGCCAGTACCACACGAGGTTTGGTTGTGGGGCTGAGTGATCATGTGGGAAGGCGCGTGTTGTCAAGGTGATGCCGCAATCACAGCTGCTGGGAGTGCAGTGGTGATGATGATGCAGTGATGTTTTGTACTGCTCGATACTACGTGCTTCTTTGCAACATTGTAGACGTTGGTAAGTGCAGAGCAACGTATCGAGTAAGATCCGCACGCACTTGTACACACGTTTTCTGTTCTTACTTGGGCACAGCTGCGGCCAGATGCGAACCGGGCGGCAGCAGCATCCGTGCAGAAGAATGTTTACTTGCGGGTGTGTCTGTTTTATCCTGGATGCTGCCTATTCGGGGAGCAGGGCTGGGCGCCTCGATCAGCATCGTGGTGTCTCAGGATAGGCTAGGTTTCTCACCGTTGCAATAGCTGCAAAAAAGGAATGCGTGTTGGGATTTTCATGTATTTCAGATGAAATGTCGAGAAACTGTGGCGAGTTTCGAGGCAGGTAAAGGTCAGGTGGAGAGTGCATGCTTGCCACACAATGTTTCCGCCACAGAATCTGGACACTGGCACGAATCCACTGCCATGCGCCAGCTCCTCCATCTGATTCAAACCACGACCGCATGAAAACTGTTGTGGACGGCCGTCTGCACTAGTATTCATCATATTCCTGCTGAGACTCGCGTCGTTGTGCTGTTTTCTGTAGCTGGTGGTTTGAACGCCAGAGACGCCGAATTTCTCTGCCGGTACCACGATGGCTCCAACAGTCACAAACGGCAGCGTTCGCGCGACAGCTGGTAAACATTTACGTGCACGGGCTCCTGTCTTTTCCAATGCTTGCCGTTCCGTACATGCGGCCGGACAGGAAAGCCAGAGTGCGCGCTTGTTCTCATTGCCCAAGAAGCAGCTTAACGTCAAGTTAAGCCAATGCGAGAACGCGAATTCAGTATTAGATTTATTACAGAGCAGATATCCTTGAGCTTCAAATGTCGGCGTTGTGTTTGTTGCTCACATGACATCCATGGCGAAGCGCCTTGTTTGTGGCTCAACGCACATCAGGGTTGCGTGCTGCCAGAGCGATCGGCTTATGTGGCTTCAACGGTCCTTTTTGCCATGCGTAATTCATATATGTACCTGTTACGTGAATACGTGCGCTAAGGACTGAGCGATCGAGCTCTCGATCTGGCAAGTGCTGGAAGGTCGTGTCATTCCCTGCACGGAACAAGCTCAATCCCGGTTGCAAGCCCCGCAGACGACGGAATATTTTATGCAGGATATCAGCCACAACGTTTTATTGCAGCACATGCCGCAGAAAATGACGCTCATGCGAACGATGTGGGGCAAGCATTCCAAGGCACGCCAGTGTCCAAGACGAGCGTGTTGGTCGTAGGCGGAACGGGAACTTTGGGACGTCAAGTGGTTAGACGTGCAATTGACGAGGGCTATGACGTGCGGTGTATCGTCAGGCCTCGTCCTGTGCCAGCTGATTTCCTGCGTGATTGGGGTGCCACCACTGTCCAGGTAATGTGTTCCTACGGCGCATGTGCTCTCTGTCAGAAGGACAAGTGATGTCTGTGATGCTTGTGATCCGTTGTTTTGCCCTGAATTGTGGCCATCAGCTTTTGAACATTCTTTGGTGTTGTCCACACATTTGCGGAGGCACTGTGTTGCCAGAAAGTACCACCTCATCCTCGCGCCATAGATGTTCTGATGAAGCTCTGTAGCATCAATTCTGAAGTTGAGGATGCATAACTGAGTTCCGTAACGTTCAAGAACCCTTCTAGTGGGACAAACTGCACAGCAGGCATCTGCCGAGACTGAAATGGACATGTCCTGCAGGCGGATTTGACAGATCCATCTTCATTGCCAGCTACACTCGTGGGGGTGAGCATCGTCATAGATTGTGCAACAGCCAGGCCCGAGGAGTCAGCAGACAAGGTGGACTGGGAAGGAAAGAAGGCCCTGATTCAGTGTGCCCAAGTGCGCTGCTCCTTGTAATTCTTGTATTGCCTATGACGGACTGCAGCGTATTGTTTCGACGTCAGCCACAACAGCCATGTACCAGTTTTTCAAACATTTCTACCTTTTGTGGACAGGAGCTGGAAAACAGGTTTGTGATGGTGCCGACCCATTGGTGCTTTTAAATGGAGTATGTGTCTTGCGTTTTGGATTATTGCCCCTTCAGTAGCTTTCAATCTCTTCCTAACATCTGCACTACACAGCGACGTTTGGCAAGATTGTGGTGGTGGATTCAATCTGTTCCGAGCATTGGTGGGCAACCGTTATGATCCGTGCTACAAGTAGAGGTCACGCAAGGTGGTAGTGGCATAACATGGCTTGTCAAACGTTGTGATCTTTGCAACACAATGAAGTCGTGCAAGCTGGTGCAGGCGATGGGAATCCAGAGATACATTTTCTGCAGCATCCACAACTGCGAGGCCTTCCCCTCAGTGCCTCTCATGCAGATCAAGGCATGTACAGAGGACTTCCTGAAGTCCAGCAGTCTAGACTACACCATCCTGCGCCTGTGTGGCTTCCATCAGGCCATCATCGGCAACTATGCGGTGAGTGCAGCCTCCTGCCTCACTTGAGTTCCTTGCCCCACAGCCCTCATGTCTCCTCTTCTCTGTCTGAGGAGTGCTGCCGTCCATGATTGCAGCAGCCTCTGATGCTTCCGCTGCCGCTTTCTGACTGTGGCTTGCGTCAGAATGCAGATTACAGGGCTATTGTTCCTTGCACTTTGCCTTTGCAAGCTGCAAGCAGCCTATAATGCGCTGCAGTACATGACTGTTTCATCACGTCTGTGTGTATGGGGTGTGTATGCGACATAGGTAGACAGATAGAGAGATGAGCTGGTCTTAGCTGACTGTTGCAATGTGCCCGTAGGTTCCAATTCTGGAGGAGAAGCCGGTGTGGGGCACCAGCGACGACACCCGCACAGCATACCTCGACACTGTGGACATCTCCCGCATGATCATGGCCAGCCTGCAGTCCCCAGGAGCACACCGAGCAAGCCTCACACTCGCGGGTCCCAAGGCCTGGACCACTGGCGAGGTGCGCTCCTTCCATCCCAGATTGCTGTCAAAAACAACATTGTTTGAGGCTGCTGGCTGCAGCCACACATCCTGCTCCGCATGCTTCTTTCCCATCAGAATCAGACAGGGGATGTTGTCAGCTGCTGCGTCAGCGTGCACTTGCTCTGACACACAGCAGGGCGTGCCGACTGAGAATGCATTGAGTATCGCTAAATTCACCATCGTGTAGCACACAGGTGTGTGTGTGCAAGGGAAAGGAGGTGCCTGTTGCATGTAGGTGATTGAGGTGTGCGAGAGGCTCGCGGAGTGCGATGCGCAGGTTAACAATGTGCCCGTGGGGGTGCTGAGGGCAGCGCGTGCGATCCTGAGAAGCTTCCAGTGGGCGCGCGATGCATCGGACCGGCTAGCCTTCGCTGAGGTTCTCGCGACGAACGAAGACTTCACTGCGGACATGACCGAAACCTACAAGGTGTGATGCTGCTGCTCCAGCTAGGCTCAACCGAGACCAGCGGCTGGTGCTGTTTGTACCGAACAGATGCTTACAGCCTTGGCACCAATGCAGGCGAAGCAACAGAAAGTCGTGCCTTTCGCACACTGCTCGTGAGCAGGCACCTGCTTGTCTTCTATGCTTGCCTTCATGCACCATCTGACGAGAGAGCTTGAAGGAGGTGGCGCTTTCAGATGTAAATTTTTTTAGTTTTCTGCAGGTGCTGGACATTGATCCTGCCACAGTGACCAGCCTGGAGAGCTACCTTGAGGAGTACTATACCCGCATCCTCAAGAAGCTGAAGGAGGTGGGCGCTACGTCGAAGCAGACTGACTTTTACGTCTGAGCTGCTCCCCGCAGTCGCCCCCGGAGTGCACACGTGCGGGGGGGTGATGGGGAGCTGTCAGCCCTTCCTCATGCATGCAACGTTGTGCCCTCTGTTTTTGAGCCGAGGTGGCATGCAAGTGCAGGTGGCTACAAGGGTTTTTCGTCAGTTCACAGTGAGAGACAGAGGTAGTGTTAGGCAGAACGATCTGGGTGCTTGTGCGCAGTGGCTACAAGGGTGGTATTATGTACATGATCATTGGGCTGTGGTTGTATTATTTACGGGATGCATGTGGCGTACTCTTCTTGACAGAGGTGGCCGCGGTGCAGCTGTGCCTTCGGACACTGTACCACATTCAAGTTCCAGGAGCTGTCTTGGATAGCACGTGCAAGATAATATGCCAGTTGGGGTACAGCACGATTGTTGGGGCGACAGAGGTGGGTAGGTCTGAGGTTGCCGTTTGGCGTAACGCCACATGCACACCAGCCACGTTTTCTGTGTCCTTGGCTTGTCACAGATGCTCCTAAAGCGATGCACATAAAGCGATGCACTCTTTGTGCGGCTACGCGGCGCCAGTATTGGTGTAACTTGCACACAAGCAACAGCAGGGCTCACACAGTCCTGGAACTGATGTACAGTCCTTGCTCACCGGATCACGAGGAAGCTCGTGTGTCTCACTGTCATACCTGAGTAGGTTAGGGATTGAGGGCGGGTGTCTTGCTGATTTCAGGGGAACTGCCAAATTGGTGGCCTGATGCGGCCCCTTTGGTGGCGTATGAGAGTGGGTTTGCTGCTGATACATTCGAGAATTTGAAGTGTTCATGCACGGTGCATGCAGCAGAGAAACCTGCCTCATTGTTACAACCTTGCACAAACCGGCAACCTGGTGGGAAATAATATGCAAATCAGAAGCTTGGACTCTATCAGTGTCGTAGCACGACTGTGTGGCCGCTGGTGGGTCAGAAGCACCATATGTCGAATGTGGCTATGTCTATCGTGTTGCGTAGAGCCGGCTCGACACCCCGACTATCACCTATCTGTGTATGTACGATGCGTAATGTATTCTTCTTGTCGTACCGCGCTAGGTTGCTCCGTCATGGCGGGTATTGATGGTTGCTTGTGAGCTTCTTGTGGGCCGAGGTGATGGAAGACACCTCTAGCACAGAGGCAGCAGCCCCACAACTAAGTTGTGATGTTTCAGTCTCCGGGCGGGTCTCCGAGCAGGTCACATGCAGTGTGGAGCATCTCCAGGAGGAGTGCAGCCAAGAGCAGAAATCCTACCAACATGCTGTAGAGATCTCTCCAGAGGTCCTGTCACGTCTTCAGCGGCTAGGAATGCTTCCTAGTGCAGTTTATGAGTGGTCGAAGCTGTTTGTGCGACCTGTACACGGCATGATCGCCTTCATGGTGTCAGTAGCAGTCTTCTGGTTGTGCATGGTGCTCCGGCTGCCATGGGCTCCCATAGGCAATGCTTACGCATACGTGCTCACGTATCCTGTCATAATATCAGTTGGGATCACTTTGATCTTCTTCATATGTGTTTGGAGGCATGGCCCCAATGTGATCCAGACTCCTGCATTGAAACCTGTGGCACTCATCCTAACGATCTGCAACCTATGCAACATGTCAGCTGGCTTCCTTGTCCCAATTGAGCATATCCCTTTCGGTAGAGCCTTCACATTCACAGCAGTCATGTCTGTAACTGTGCTCTGCATGAGCTGCACAGTTGTGCTTGTCCCGTTTACACCCCCAGCAAAACCAGCCGACAGCATACGAAAACTGATGATTGAGGCCTCGCTTTTGACTCTGCGAATGATGGACTCGTTGACAGACGCCACATCTGTGCTTGTGATGCTGGATGAGGTGCAGTTCTTTTTTTGTTTTTGCTCATGTATGCATTCGTAGCCTCTTTATCTGTAGGTTAGTTGCTGGTGTTCCAGGTGGGCGCCATTGACCATCTCCTCTAGCATCCTTTCCCAGCATTCAGAGTCATGCGACATGACACCAGCTGACTCAGGTGAAAATAAACCAAGGTGTGCGGGTGTACAACATCATGGGCATTAGGCACTCTTTACACGCCAATACAGCAGTTGGAGTGCATGATCTCGAATAGCCAGATGCAGCATGTGTCACAATCCATCTCTTCACTTGAATCCTGCCATGGTTGAGAAATGCACAATTTTGTTTGTTCTGTGACCTGCCCTTACAAACCCGAAAGGAATGATGTAGGCATGAACCCAAAAGTCGTCGTCAATTACATTCATCTAACCTTCTTGTGTTCGCATTCAGAGAAGGAATGGCTGCTGGTGGTTTGGCAGGCAAGATCGTTGTGGAGCCTTCCTGGCCTTGACTGCCTTGCTCGCTGCTTGTGCTGTTGCCGACCTGCTCCTGTCCGCTGTCCTTCTGCTGATGGCTGACAAGTCGACCCCAGCCGCCAAACGGTGCGGTTTCAAACTGGCCCTCGTTGCATGGTTCCCCGCTGCCATACTTCAGTCAAATTCAGCACTTTCCGTTCACTAGTACGTACTAATGCAGTCATGCACATGTGTACCGTATACTACAAGACACTTTTCAGACCATGTGCGTGTGGGTTGCTGGGTGTCTGTGTACGCATGTCATGCACATGTGTACTCAATCTCAACAAGGCTGCACATCAGGTCTAAGATTGATCCCCTGGTGGCGTGTGCATCAATGACATGCTGCTTCAAGATTCTGACTGCGCAAGCGATGCCAGTTGCCACCGACTCACATTGACTGTTTGTGCAGAAGAACTTCAGGTACGCTTTATCGCCAGGCCATGCAACTGCCGGCCTAATTAAGTTCAGGCACCTGCAGGCGTGTGTTGGTGGCCCACGTGGTGTCACTCGTGTGCGAGCTCATGGTGGCCACTGTGATGTGCCTGCACCTCAGCAGCAACACCTGGAACCCTCAGATTGGCCAGGATCAAGAGAAACAGAGACGAGAGGTTGTGATGATGGTGGTGTCCCTGTGCACAACTCTGGCAACCTTCACGCTCACCATGATTGGAGCGGGCAGCTCGCTTGCTGGCCTGCGCGTTGTGGCAAACCGCATCAGTGCCGCCGGCGACAACTTGATGCAGGGCACCCGAGCGAGCGCCGCAGGCTGCAAGTCCGAGCTTTCACCACTGGCAATGGCAACTGTGGCGCCAGCAGTGCCCATCGATGAGTGCGACAAGGCTTGAGGCTGCTGGTGGGTGGGCTGGGGTATGCGACACGTACGAACTGGAATTCTAGACGACCCTTGCGTCAATTGGAGCCTGCATACTGTGTTGATATGCTGGTTGTGTTACAGAGCGTTGTGGAATGAAACCGTGGCTTGTGGATATCATGACTGGCTAGGTTCAGGATCACAGGCACCTGGTCACACTTGGTTCGAGTGTGTCTGGTTGCAAACACTATTCAACGTTGACTGAACCCTGCCTGCGGCTTGGGGGCACCTCAACAGGTGGCGCAAGCCCCGCCTGCCAGTAGTTGTGAATACTGCTCCTGGTGCAGACAGAACACCTGGCCCAGAACGGAGGCACAACTCATTGGTATCGTCGCTGTCGGGCCGGAAGCTGCAGTTACTTTGGATGACCGAGGTTGGGTCCAAAGGCGCGAGCTTGTTACGAGCCAAAAAGACAGTGAATTGGTAAGAATCCGAAAGACCAGGAGTGCAGAACACAAACAACCACCTCACTCGGAGCCCCTCATGTATGGGCTATGTTTTGTTTTGGTAAGGAGGGATGCAAGTGCAGATGGCTACACGGGCTTTCGGTCGGTTCACAGTGAGAGACAGTGGTAGTGTTAGGCAGAATGAGCTGCGCATGTATGCGCTTGCGTGCACTGTTTGGCGCAAT
Organism: Ulvella scutata; assembly: GCA_032359135.1. Lineage (NCBI taxonomy): Eukaryota > Viridiplantae > Chlorophyta > Ulvophyceae > Ulvales > Ulvellaceae > Ulvella > Ulvella scutata. The sequence continues at coordinate 18,793 of JAUMHD010026229.1, read as the reverse complement.
TGCGCCATACAGTGGCTACAAAGGTGGCATGATGCGCTTGATAAATGGCCAGTGGTTGTACATGTCAGCGTGATATGCCTTATTTGCGGAGTGCATTTGGCGCATTCTAATTAGATGGGCTGCCGTGGATAGCACGCGCTTGACAATGTGCAGTGGGGGTGCACGAGTATTGGGGCAGCACCTGGAGTCCAGACAAAGGCAGTTGCCCCTTTGTCGTAATGCCTAATGCCCATTGAGTTTGGCCTTCAGCGCTACTACAGGGGCAGAAATCCCTTGCAGTGCGTAAAGGGAGAAGGACCAGAAATGTTAATGCACCCCGCCCAGTGGCTCAAAGGTGAGAGGTGGCTCTGGGTGGACCGGGATTCAATTTCGGGACGGTGCAGAAACGTAGAGCAGGCTGGTTTGAAGGTCACGCTAGTGCCATCCCAGATTACACACATCAAGAACTGTATGAATATTATCTGTCGTGCGCTGTTGAATCATCCAAGGTCAGGCGAAAGTTTTAAGAATTACTTCAGCAAACTCTCGTGCTCCTTACAAACCAAAAGGGCTGATACTAAAGCAACAACCGGCACAGCTGGGTGCAACGCACATGCAGAACCACGTGCTGCTATTGATGTGAGACACACTGTCCTTGTGCTCCTCCGTCACGCTGTTCAAACCCTTGCAACATCCACTTCCTGTGTACGGAGTTGATAGTTGGCGAAGTGGATTACAGCGGGGAGAAAAGGTGCACCACACATGGCATCGGCCTTGAGCCCACAAGACATTTGCTGCATGTGTACAAGTCACGTTGATAGCATATGCATGGCATGTGAGCCGCACATCACCACCCGTAGGCCCCCTGCCCCACCCCTCGCTCAGCACAAGCAGCCCACCTTCATCTCTTTACTGACGTGTTCCTCCTCCCAGCACATCCCGCCCGCCACCCCCTCCCAGGCGCCAGCGGCCAGCGCATCCCACCACTTCACGCCAGCAGCTCAATGCTCGAAGCCCAGCTGCCCTCTGCATCCCGCGCTGTCAACCAAGGCCCTCACATCCAGGACGTCAACCAACGGCCACAAGCAGGCACAGCCCCCCACCCCCCCAGCCTGCCAGTTCCGCTCATCTCCCGACACTACAATTCACTTTGCATCACACCAGAACCAGAACTCTTGAGCAAGGAAGTATCAAGGAAACATTCCAACTCCCAGGAGATACGATAATGCCCAATATCAGAAACATCCACCCATGTGCAGGCACCTACAGCATTGCTGCAGCAAGTCAAGATGAGCCTACCGCTAGCAAACATCACCTCCAGAAACGTGCCCACCGCAGCGGCGCAACCTCACCCACTGCATGCTCCTGCACCTCCATTGCACAACCATGGATTGTTCGACTGGCTGGACAACCCTGTTTGCCAGAACTTGTGCTTCCTTTCTGAGCTTGTCGTCTCTGCCGTCACAGTGGACAAACACGCTTAAATTACCCATGCCTGGCACAAGCTTGCCCCTGATACCTCCCCCAACTACCATGACACCGTATACATGTACCCAGCTGGCCTGCGTGCCCACATGGCAGGCGAAGCCCTCTTGACAACTCCAACGTCCTCTTCGCACGTGGCACCTAGACCGCAACCATGTTCTCCTGCCAACGCCCCCTACCCCCGGCAGTCGCACCTGTTACATCATCTCCACTGCCTTCTGTGCAGCTCTGTCACCTCCATGCCGCGTGCACGGCTCTTGTCACCTCGGCGTCACTCCCTCCCTCCAGGTTCCACACCGGCGTCCCCTGCACCACTCCGGTCCACCCTGGTTTATGGAGGAAGGGTACCGGAACCGGAAGCTGGTAAAGCAGCATTCCAATACGTACTGGAAATTGAGAAAGATTAGGTCTTGCCCTCTAGATACAGGGCTGCCAATTATCGTTAACTGCATTGAGAGGTATAGCAGTAGGCCCACGTCCGCACCTGCCACCGACCGCTCTCTGCTGGGGGTTCATTGCCGGCTGCTTGGAGTGTGCTTGCAGCCTGCGTCTGTGGGACGCTTCTGTGAACTCAATCAGGTTGTCTTGTGCTTCGGTGGCGCGACTGATCTGTGCTGCTTGTGTGCAGGTGCTTGTCACTGTGGGGCTGGATGCTTGTTCTTCTGGTCTTACTGGCTGGTTTTGTTTTGAATTTCTTGTAGAGTGCTGTGGGTCTGCTGGTTGGATTCCTGGCGTTCTTGTCTTGTCCCGGACGTTCCAGGCCTGTGCACTCTTAGTGCTTGCCTACTGCGCCACTATTGACGTAAGTTTCACAACGTGTGAACCCAAAGTGGTAGTTAGCACCTTTATGTGGTCGCAGTAGCTATAGCCATCAAGACTTCTTCTCCCTTTCCCTCCCAGATCACAGAGCCAAGTCTCTGTACAAACCGGAAAGGTAGCGAACCGGCATGAACTCAAATAGCCAAAAGCAACGAACACAACTTCGCCACAGAAACAAACTAATCGGGAACCATGCCATATCTAGGGCTCTAAATTAGCCGGTTAGGATTGATAAGCGAAAAATTAGGATTCATTTTCACCCTCCTAATCAATGGCTAATCGACATTTTGGGATTTAATCAATTTCTGGTTAGTCCTAACTAATGACATTGATTATGATTAGTTCTACTCCTAATCAACTGTTTGCCTACTTGTTAATCAATTATTCATGCAATTTCGAGGAAACAGACTGGTGCAATGCTGTCATTCCAGTTGACAAAAAAAACTGCTCACTCGACAATATAGCAACAACAGTCGCGCTCTTGCATCGTCCTGCTAGATCGGCTGTGCAGGTGCCTTCAGTTTCACAACACTTTGAGGTTCACGTACAATACGGAGCCCTTTGAGGGCGTTTTGGACCGGACAAACTGATTGGGCGACTGAGGCAACCTGCAACCTGCCATGCATACCCTTTTGCCGCTTTTCTGGGGAATGTTGTTTTTCCTGCAGATTCGGCAGTTTGATCCCTCAATTTGGTGTTTTTTGTGTTTCCCCACCAGATGGAATCCCTGGCCCTTGGGACATACAGGTATTGTCACATAGGTGCCCCCAGGCCCATTAAATATCCTCAAACTGTGTTTAAATATCCCCAAAGTGTAAATATCCCCAAAGCATCCGGTACGCATACGTGCTCACTTATCCCCTCATAATCTCTATGGTTGTGATGTCGGGGCTCAGTGTGAGTTTTTGGAGGTATGGACCGGCAGTGGTGCAGACTGCAGCACTTCAACCAGCTGGAGTCATCATGTCCACTTGCAACGTCTGCAGCGTGTCAGCTGGTTTCCTTATCCCAACCGATCAGATCCCTTTTGGCAATGCCTTAACCTTCACAGCAGTAATATCTGTGACGGTGATGTCCCTCAACTGCACAGCTGTGTTCGCCCCAGTGACATCTCGCGCAGCACCAGCAACCAGCATACGAAAGCTGGTGGTTGAGGCGTTCATACTCACTCTAAGAATGATGGACTCGTTGACAGACGCCGCGTTTGTGCTTGTGTTGCTAGATGAGGTGCGATTCTTCACTGTGCGTGTCGTTGGTGCATCAGCTTGCTCATGTTCTTCCAGGATACGCCATTGGTAGTTATTTACATTTGTCATTCGTATGTACACTTGTACCACTTCTAGTAGGTAAAGGCACACGTGAACAGCCTGGTATTATGTTTGCAGCGAAGGAATGGGTGCTGGTGGTTTGGCAGGCAAGGCCATTGTGGAGTCTTCCTGGCACTGACTGCCTTGCTCGCTGTGTGTGCTTTGTGTAACTTCCTGCTGTCAATTGCCATGCTGCTGATGGCCGACAAGTCGACCCCTGTCGCAAAACGGTGCGACTGCCTCCATAGTAGTGCCTTGCTTCCCACTGGCATGCTTGAGCACATTCAGTGTCTAGCGACAGACCACTGATGTGTGGCGTGTGTACTAATGAGCAATTTGGAGAATATTACTGCGTCTTGTCTGAATTGTCTGTGCCCCCAGCAGCACACCTGCAGGACAAAGACCAAAGTCCACGCTAACTGGTGGCGTGCCTGTGATCTGAACAGGGTCGCTGAAATGACGTGCTGAGTTTCGTTCTGATGGATTGTTTGCTGTTGGAGCTTTTATCCCTCAGCAACAGTCAGACTAGCCGAGATGGAGCCTGTTCCCACTGTTTCGTCTTCAATATCTGTGCAATAGCTTCATCGAGTACAGTGGCATTGACCTTCTAACCTCGCTTTACATATATACGACAAGCTGCATCAGTGCTGGACACCTGCAGGCGTGTGTTGGTGCCTCATGTGGTGTCGCTAGTGTGCGAGCTCACGGTGGCCACTGTGATGTGCCTCAACCTCAGCAGCAACGCCCGGAATCCTCGAATTGGCCAGGATCAAGAGAAACAGAGACAAGAGGTTGTCATGATGGTGGTGTTTCTGTGCAGAACTCTGGCAACCTTCACGCTCACCATGATTGGAGCGGGCAGCTCGCTTGCTGGCCTGCGCGTTGTGGCAAACCGCATCAGCGCCGCCGGCGCCAACATGATGCAGGGCACCCGAGCGAGCGCCGCAGGCTGCAAGTCCGAGCTTTCACCGCTGGCAACGGCAACTGTGGCGCCAGCACTGCCCATCAATGACTGCACACTGGCAGGCGACAAGGCATGAGGCTGCTGGCACGTGGGCTTGGGCCTTCTGCGCACACCAACTGGACTTCTAGACGACCCTCGCGTCATTGGGGTCTGCACACTGTGTTGCTGTGCTGGGTATGCTGGTTGTGTTCTGGAGCGTTCTAGAATGAAACCGTGGCTCGTGGACATCATGACTGCCCAAGTTTTGACATAAGGGTGCACACGACCGACCTTGTTCTGAGTGAACACCAGGATCACTGACCCTTCTGGTACTTCCAGGGTTGGTTTTGAGGAGGGCCAGGAACAAGCACTGAGGCAGGTTCTCGGGGTCCTCGTGGTATCATGAATTCAAGCCGATGGGGCTGCAGTAACTTTGGATGACCGCGGTTGTGGATAAAGTATCCAATGTACTCACAATGGGGCAACACACATGCAATACGCCTGGGACACACAACGCGTTGTGCAGCAATTTACAAATCACATCAATGGTATATTATCAGCATTGGAACACAGAACATATCTCTCAGCGCATTAACAACACTGTTTACGACTTCGTCTTTTTCCTTCCTGATTGCAGAGGAGAGCAACTTCAGCGGAATCAGGACGTTTCGATTGGATTAAATCCAAGCTCTTGTAACAGTGGTGCAATTTTCCACCTGCGCCTATCTGAAATCGATTTCAAGCTGGAATAGTGATCCTGGAAAACCTGGGGTGCGGTGACATGAGGCTCTTGGATGCCTCGATATCGACCCCCTGTTGATTGTACTTGGGAACCTCATTATAGCTTACAACATTGGACTTGAGAACGCACTGTTGCTGTTATGTGAAGTATGTTGTCAATCGCAGAATTGGGATGGGCATTCCAGTTGTGATGACAAACGCTGAAATCGCACTTCAGGACAACCTTCATTTCGCAAAGAGATGAAATTTTCTTTGTGACACTTGTGGACCGTACTGGAACTTCTTTTCGATTATCTCTATACCAAGAGGGCGCACTGTGTAAAACATCTGTATTCTTCTGCCCAGTCATCTGAGTGAAGCTGTTGCAAGTGAGAATGAAAGAGAATCGGGAATCCATTGGCGATGAGCAACATCATTGTGTTGCATGTTTCTCACTCCATTGGTAAGAGTGAGTCAGTGCTGTTCCGGGATGCCGAGAGAGCGAAGAGTAGGAAACATGTTTTGAATGAGGCCACTATGGTGCCTTCGGTTATATCCACTTTAGGGCAGTGAGGTCCCTCTGCTGAGGGTTACTTGCAGAACCTTGCTCCTTCTGCTTGTTCCACTGGTGTTGTCGATTGTGGGCTGTGGTTGCGTATCAGTAGACAATATGTCAATCGTGCCCTGGATCGTGGTCATGGTATTGTGTTTCTTCACTGCTGCAGCAGCTTGGCTAGGAGTGGGGGGAAGGACTTTCGTGATGGTGCTGTTGTGCCATTCGGGTGAAGTGGTGGCTATTTTGTGTTGGTTGACTTCGGCTATTTGGGTTTATGCATTCACTTTCTGATTTGTAAAAACGAGATTCTCATACCATACCAAATGAAAACTTCTGTGGCCCCTCAGATATGCACGCAACTGTAGCAAACCAGAGGCGAGGCTCAGATTGCGTTGTGCCGGGCGGAGCGAGGCCGGCAAAAATAATACAAATTCCTTAGAAGGGATCCAAACATGCATTGAAATTCCTCAGAAGATACAGTACACTGAATCTCGCTTCAAGTCCTTGCAAGGAAAAAAGCAGGACTCGACAACCACTGGTTCGCACATATCCGACTGCACAGAGCAGCCACAAGAGCACCGAAGGTGCACTCTGTGTGCGACGTATGTTGGGTTGGTCATTTCCTCCACACTGGTCAGTGTGTGCCTTACCCGAGCACTGTCGGCTAGTTCTGGGGCAGCTATGAAGACGCGCCCGCCATGTACTCCAGTTTTGAAAGCAGTTCCAATGGTTATCATGATTAGTTCACTGTTTTTGCAGGGTGTATGCCATCTGCATGCCATGTACGAGCGGGACACTTGAGACATTGTAAGCTCAAATGAGCGGGCAATTGCCCTCTTTGCCTTGTTTCCTTGTACCTCGTATGTATGCACTCCGGAAGAGGAGCATATGAAGCACCAATGTGTTCATTACACATCTTTCCAGGCGAATTCTGAACCAAGTTCCGCTCCATGAGGCTCCAATACAACGCAATGTCCAATTCCACAGAGTTTCCATCTCTCCAATCCAATCTTGGCCCGATACATGAGCAGAGCAGGACAGACCACAGACTCGAAGTGTTCTACACCGCACAGGCTACGCTTGGGTGCGACGTTGACGTTCCCTCCAGCTCAAAAGCAAATGCATGCGCCTGGTGGTCACATCGCCTCGGCCATCTTTATACAGCAGGTCCAAAGGCGTATTTCCAACACTATCAACTGCATTAGGGTCAGCATGATATTCACGCAGGAGGGAAACCATGATGGCAGCCAGGCGAACGTCCGTGCGAGCATTATGTGCCCTTGTAGCTGCGGCTGCATGCAACGGTGTGTAGCCATCGACTGGTCTGGCTAGCACCGCCCGTTCACCAGTATTTTCAAGTATAGATCTCACAGCTGGCTCGTCTGCTGCTTCAATGCCTGCCCAGAGGTCAGATTCAGGAACATAGGTGGCTACATCTCCCTGCTCCACCTGTACGTGCACATCACGCCCCTGCAGAAATTATGCACAATGTTTTGCACCCAAAGCGGAATATTTCAGTGTTCGGATGATTGGTGTTCATCACATGTGTTGCAAAAGGCCATCTGATCTAGCAACCAACATGCACAGCGTACAGATTTTCCTCACAGCCATAAACATCCGTCATGCTTCACCTAGTGTACTGCAACACCATATCAGACAATCGCATATACAGACAAGTTGCCAGGTGTGCTTCACATTGTGTCCAGTGATTGCCCATATCTTCAGATGGTGCACACAATGTGGCACAGCACTGAGCAGCTGGAGTCGACAGCAGTGGTGGCTTACGGTACTGCGATGAGGTTATTTCATGCAGACTGAAGGAATAAAGTTCGTTGCAAGGCTTACTTCACCTCTGCGACCGCTGAGCACACACCCGGAAATCTGCAGCTGCATAAAGCAGACACCCGGCTGCAAAAATCGTGGGGGGTATCACGCCTGCAGGGGACAAGAAAGCAGCAAGTGTACCAGCCACACATATCGGCCACAGCCACCCCCTCTCTGCATTTGCCAGCCCATTTTCTTCGGGGATGTCGATTTCGTCATTTTCATCACGCAAATTTCGCTCCATCCTACATACATAGGCTTTTGGGCGGTATAAAGTTCGCAGCATTGCATTGGAGCTCAACGACTGTTGCCGCGCACAGGTATCTCGAGATGTTGGGTCGAATGGAACGATATCTGCAAATATGCCACAGATCAGGGCACAGTGACGGGTGAAACACCACCTGAATGCAGCTAGTTCGTCCATATTTGTGTACTGCCAAGCTTGGACCTGTGCTTTGAGGGCACAAGAGCGAACAACTGGAGATTGGCTGCTTCACGAATGTTGCTCCCGGCTGCCTTGGAAGCAAGCCGCTATCTGGTACACAGATTTCGCGGTCATGCTCTCTTGTGCCGCTCACGGACGTGACAGGGAAGCTAGTCTGGCCAAGCAGCAGCCGACTGCAGCCATGATGTTGCATGCATATGGTTTCTGCATCCTAATCTTCATTCGAAATTTTGAGGAGTCTCCCCCTCCTGGGGGGTACCAAAGTTGGCGTCCAGACGACATAATCGAGGACCACTCCACACCCAGGATGGGCTTCGGCCTCAGCACCTGAGCAAAGCGGTGGGAGCAGGACAGACAGTCACGAGTTGCATACATGTGGAACTGGACATTTTGAACGTAGGCTTCTGAGGAACGACAAGCCAACCTCGCCTAGTACCAGCAGCACCAGCAATGTGATTCTAGAGAGACGCACTTGGGGATTCATTGACGCCAGGAACAGAACCAAACCAGTCAACAGACATTCTCATGTGCTGGAGAAGGCTCTCCTGCCTCTGGGGAAACTGCGCAGCATGGCCACGCTCCACACCAGTGTCCTGAATCACGTGAGAGAGAATGGCCGCAGCAGAAATGCATCAAGGTGCAAAGAAAGCATGCGGAGTACTGGAACAGATAACTGTTGCAGCTGGCCACCACCACCACAGATGGTCGGGGGTACCTCCAGATGCAGGCGAGCAGATGTGTTGCGAGCAGTAGGCCCAGGGTGGGTAGCTTGGGCGCTTTGGGCTGAAGAACAGAAAATGGAATGGCCTGCATTGCTCTGTGTTTCATGGTTGCAAGTTGCATTCAAGTTGTTCATGTACGTGGTCCTGACCTTTAAAACCAACCGCTGGTCATCAACAACCTGGGTGGTTTCCTGTCCTACGCAATGACAACTATTGCCCTTTTTGCTAGGAGCTGCACAATGCCAGCAAAAGGGTGTCTGGTTGCCCCCCTAAAGCCTTGCTTGTATTTTTCCGCCATGTGGCACTGAAGCTACAGCTGGTGCTAGTGATATGGCATCATGTCTGAATCATTCAGGTAATTTATTATTCTGGCATCACAGAGCGGAGCAACCTCCTTTGACTGGTGTGTGGATTGTTTCAAGTCAAGGTGCTACTATGGTGCCTTTGGTTGTGTCTACTTTTGGGCAGTTAGGCCCTCTGCTGCTGTAGGTTGCTTGCAGAACCTTGCTGCTGTTGCTTGTTGCACTGGTGTTGTCGATCCTGGGATGTGGTGTTGCATCTGTAGACAGTACCTCTAGCTCATGTTCCTGGCATTGTGCTTCGGCATTGCTATCACAGTTTGCCTCAGAGTGCTGGGAAGACGTTTGTGATGGTTCCATTTGAAATCATGCATATTCACTATCTTTCGGCTTTGTAAAACAGAGTTCAAGTCAAGCTTCAGAAGCAACAGACCGCCTGCCTGCCCATCTGCATGTATTTGACGTCTGTAAGGAGGTTGGCAAGTTTTCAGCAGGGGTATCGTTATTGACAACTTGTCAGCCACTGTCAGCGACAATCATTGACTTCTGTCGTGCTCACCCCGGGAAATAATGACGTGTTACTAGTAACAACCCCAAAAAGACTGCATTAAAGCATTTCGCTGACATATGTAGTCTTTCCCCATTCCTTAACTACATCCCTGGTTTTCGACTCTGTGATGGCTCAGTATTGCTGATGGCCATTGGATGTTGATGCCATGTGACTCTTCCTTTTGTTGCAATCGTATTGTACAAGGTGCAACGAATCCAGTCGATGAATTCCCCTGTTTCTGCACAGGTTTCGGCCATACAGTGCTGGGACACGTGGAGGCATGAACTGTGATTGACCACACCATCATCATACCTGTCACATCACTGCACTCACTACACAGGCATCTGCATCCACAATCAGGGACACTCTCTGCGCCTTTGGGCGAATCTCAGAGCACCCACCTGCTCAGCTGTTCCTGCCCGGTCAGCATGCATTCCATTTGTGTCATGGGGGACCTGCACGCGCTGTTCATATGCTGGGCATGCTGGCTGTGTTGCGCAGCGTTGTGGAAAGTAGCGGCGAGTGTTTGGACACGCCATTGAGCCGCTCTACCTTGCCTGGCAAGAATGTAGATCCCCAGTCATCGACACATCCTACTTGCCTCTGACGCACAGGCCTGGATCGCCTGCTCTTGGTTTAAGTATGTCTCAGTGCAAACATTAATGGTGAAACTGGTGGCACCCTGCCTGTGGCTGGAGGCACTGCTGTACACTCTCTCAATGTTTCTAATGTATCAGTTTGTCTCTGTGCTGTGCAGTTGCTTTACATCACCTACTTCGCATCACAGAATGTGAGGCCGGATTCTTTCCCCAAAGCAGTTCGTGGAGGGGTTTTCTTGCCGGTCTCAGTATCAGTGTTGTGTAAGGGTCTGTTTAGCTGATGTGTGCATGGTTGCAGGCTGACACTCAAGGTTTGTCAGCAGTCAGAGTTGTGTCAACACCTCTTTTAGGGTTTGCTGCAGTGCCTTGGTTGCGTAGGGATGTTAGCTATTCTCCCTTAGTCTAAGAGGACGTTGGTGGCGCGTTCCCCCGGCTTGAGTCAGTCCCTATACTCAAGTGTCATGGCTTGTTGCACCATGTGGGTAGAGAGGCTAGCTTGATTCCCTGTCGTTGCTTTGGTAGTGGCATGTCCTGTGTAGTTTGTGCGAGGTCGAGCTAAGTTGACATGCGATGATTTGCTGGTACATGAGCCATTCTATGGAGTTATGCCTGTAACTTTACACAACTTTACATCACTGCACGATGCATCCTGCATTGTCATGACCCGTTGCAAACAGTGAGCCAGCACCCTTGAGAAAGGCTGCTGCGCCAGCGCCATTTATCTCTTGCATTGAGCAACATGGGTTGGAGACAGCAATGCTCATCAGCAATGCCTGCAGCGACAGACATCAGGTGCAACGCTACGGTTCAAGGCTACTCCAATTCGAATTCCATGTGCCCACAACGTGCTTCAGTGCGCAGCTCAATCTGTGGAACATCCTTCGCATCTTTGCGCAGGTGGCTCAATTTGGGGCACATCGCTTTGACTGGGATTGAATGTTATGGCATCTGAAGCTCCTTTGTAATGGATCTGTTGTGCTACTTGTACCTAGATATTTGGGGTCTTACCGTTTAGCCGCCTTTCCGGTTTGCAAGACAGTTTCTGAACGTCTGAAGTCCTTTCTGCGTGTTTCTGGCACTGCACACAGGAGCTGTTGTGGCCCCCTCTGGACCTAGAGTTTCCTGTTCAACTGGATGCGCATAGATTGCACGACTTGGAGAGGTTTCGTACAACTCTCCATCCACCGCGCATGCAATCCGCCCTCACACATCTCACCCTGCACCAGCAATTCCTTCTGGATACCCTTGAAAGTGTACAACCCCTGCTGGATTTTCGGGATTGAATTTCACCGGGTGCGGCTGACGTTGTATGTGAAGGAGTGCTCCTGAGTGTTCTCTTAGCTGCCTTTAACACTGCTACTCAGGATTTCAAAATCCTAGTGTCATCAGAAAATTTCTGATGATGTGGATACAGGTGCTGGTGATGTACCATGCATCTACGCATCGGCATGCATCGGCCGCGCCATCGTCTGGCATCCTTGACATGCCTGAAAGTTACGATAGCCTGTGCCACAAAGGCGCTGCCCATATCGCAGGTGCAGCCACACCACCAACTCACTGGCACAGTAACCCAAAACTTGCGCATCTCACTAGCATCTCCTTCATTGTCGAACTTTCGCACATGCATTTCTCCTCCTGTAGACACACAGCCCTCCAAAGACAGAGAGAGAGAGAGACAACTCATGAGCAAGCACATGCAGCAGAAAGAATCTACATGCCAAGGTACCCAGCAAGAAAGCCTGAAACGGCAGGCAGGCGCCACCCAAACCATCACGACACCTAGAACAAATCCACAAGGAATACAATCACGAAGTACAAGTGACAACACCTACAGTATGCATTGGTGATGCCCCCCCCCCTCACATCAGAGCACCTTGGCATCCGCGGGGCCTTTGCCCAAGCCAAATTCAAACACAGGCAGTATGCGGTCACCACACGGGGAAGACATCCAACAAAAGCACACATCAGAACAGTATGCGATCCAGAATTGCCCTGGGAAAAGTGTCCCAGTTGCCAGCATCTGAGTCAGCTGTAATCGGCCATTTCGATATACAGAATTTGGGCCTCTCTGCCTGTTCCCGCTCAGGTCTCATGCCCGCCATCAGCAACCAGTACGACACGTCACATGGGTCAAGCTTGGCAGCCAGTGCAGGCACCACCGCCGCGATTGCATGCACGTGGCGCTCAGGCAGTGGCTTTTCTACTTCTAGTGCGTTGTTGGAAATGCAGCTGCCCAACGCGATCTCGTGGCATCGTGTACTGAATGTTTCAAGCATGCATATCAGCAGGTCGCTGGAGGTGGGCTGTTGGCCATTGTGTGCGTGGGGTGGCCAAGACCTGAGGACCTTGTCAGCTACGTGCTCAGGCAGAGACAGCAGCGCTTCTTCCTCCTCTGCCGCTGCTCTACGGGGGTGGGAGATGCTGGGAAGCAGATAAAGGTGCGCCCATGCTGCTGCAGTGGCTGTGGTGAACTGGTCGTGCAAGAAATCAGCTACCTGCATCCTTGAAGTTAGCATCGATGCAAGACACACACCAACACGAGGGCAATATAGCTCACAGTCGAGCATACAGAAAGAAGACTAGTACAAATTGACGTTGTTGCTCTGGGTTTGAATTGCGGGCCCACAGGTTGTACAACCGGTACATGTTCCCGAAGTAGTCTGAGGATGCCAAACACGTGCACCCAACGGTGGGAAGCAAAGATCAGGTACAGCAAGTATATCGCTGCCAGTGAACGATTAATGTTAAGTATTTAGACGTGAACGCATTCATAGTGAAGGACTGCCCGTTAAGTGTTCAGTCAAGTGTTCAAACGTGACGAAGCCGGCTTGCAATTCATAGGTCCCTATACACACATTACGGGCACAGCTGCTGCACGAAAGCACCTGCAGAGCGGCGACACAGTCCCCAAATTCTTGATGTGTATGGTGCCTAGCCGCGAATGAGCGCCATGACAGGACTGAGCCACTGTCGAACGGCACCACCAGGCTGCCCACTGGCTTGAAGTCCGACACCAAGGCAAACAAAGCACTTCTTGATATTATATCATGATTAACATACACAATATTTCCATCGGTGCTGCAGTCAAGGGCCACGCTCGGCGGCTGCATAATGCGTTCTCGCGGGAACACTCGTGATGAAATACAGCTGCACGGTCGCTGTCTTGAAATCCCACAGTACGGAGAAACTGGACAGAACTTCCGGTTAGATGCCCATCTGCAGCCACCTTTCCAACCAGGCCGTCTCTTATCTTGTACGTACCTTTGCATGATACACAATTGTGTGCACGAAGTGCGAACTGTAACAACATGCATGGATTGAGGTAATGCAGCCACAACCTGTTCGTAGCTGCTGTGTTTGCAGCAAAGAATGCACATGTTCAATGTAGCGGGAACTTCTGGAAGAGCTGCGGGAACGCCACGATTGCTTGTAAGCATGCTTAGAAGTGTCAGCTTATTCATCCAGAACACGTGGATTACTACAAATTACGTATCGAATGTATTTCCTGACGCGTGAACGACACTAGGCAGCAGCGGGTCGTGGCTAGCAGCGGGTCGGAGCAGACAGCGTGCGCACCTCTGACACTGCGCGGTGCGATAGAAAAGGGCACTGCTGTGGCTGCCCAGCCCTCCCCTCCGCTGTGGTTCACTTGTGGGGCTCCTTGCCGCCTGGTGCGCAGGGGGCGCGGAAACGGCGTCATGCATGCAGCATGACTACCATGTAACACATGCATGAAGAGTCTGCGGAGAGCACTGTGCAAAATTTCATCCACATTTCAATGTAGCCGCCTGTGTTGTCTGGCTCAGGACCAGGGGAGTTGCTCTAGCAGCACTGCTGGACCCATCTCAAGTTGAGAGGGCCGCAGATTTTCCCATGTTGAGTGTTGTGTTTGTTGTTGTTGTTTGTGCCTAATGCGAGCTGCGGCACCAGGTCGGAGTTCATCCTCAGAAGTGGAAAGAAGAAGAAGTGGGGTGTTGAAGAAGTGGATTATTGAACGCTGTGATTGCTAGTTCTTTGTTTGGGATGACTGGAGTCAGTGCGAAAGTATTGCATTTGAATTGCTTTTGAATTAAAAGTGTTGACTTTATCTGTGCAAGTTATGCATGGTTGCTTCTGGACTAGACAGTGTACGCAGTACTACATGTGACTCAACAGGTATTGCTGTTACAAGCTGCTAGAGCCCGTCGAACCATTTTGGCACGGCGTTTGTAATAGACTGTGACAGCGGTGCATCATTGTCATACTCATGCAGCCGCTGCCCCTGCGCTTTCAGTTGGGGGGGGGGGGTGGTTACACCCTGCTACAAAGACTATCATTTACAACAAAACAAACACCTCGTCACCAAACTGCCTGGGTGTGCCCTGCAGGGGGGGGTGAGGGGCTTCGAAACTACTTCGCAGAAACAAGAAGACAATCATGGAGGAAGGACATCTGCGTGCAACACAGCGCCGGCCACCACACGGCACACGCCTCAGCATACATCACTTTCGTTTCCTTTCAGTGGCGACAATCCCAAGAACAGCTTCCCACAACAGCAGCAGGCTGCGCTGAGGCGCTGCTGCCACGGGCCACCACCCGCCACAGCATGCACACCCGCCATCATACGAAAACGCAACTAATACGCAGCTCCCTGTGGACCACTCCCTGAATACCCCGGACCATTCTACATGCTTCAACTGCGCCATGCGACAAAGCATCTAGGGATGCCAAACAGCCGCGGCCAGGGGGTAGCAGGGCTCTGCGCCGTCCGCACGCGCCTCCTGCACCAACGCCACCACCTCCTCAATGTTCTTGAAGCTTCCGCAGCGCACCAGCAGCTCACGGCCGACCTTCAGCGCGCGGCGCTCGCAGATGGCTTTGGAGTTGTGGTCCTCCACGCGCTCAAAGTCGGCGTTGTGCGCGATGCCCAGCAGCCTGCGGATCATCACGCAGCCTCCAAAGCGGAGCGAGTCGGCCAGGAGCTGCTCCATGAACGCAGCCTGCGCTGCATCCAGCGAGGGGGAGGCGGTGGCGTACACTGCGGCGCATGAGAGGGAGTGCGGGTGCGCCTCGCTGCTCCAGAGGTGACAGAAGCGCGCAGCAAACTTGTTCCAGACATCACACACCGCCTGCATGCATGGGTACGTACAAACTTTTCGGTATTCCACACAAATACATACTGTGTATGATGCTCTTTCACTTCTGCAGTGGAGCCATGGTTGCGACACAGTGACCGCGGGCGCGCCCGGCGCGGTGCAGCAGCGCAAGGAGGGCATGGCGGGCAGGCCCCCCGCTCATGTGGAGCTTGGAGCTTACAAAATAGCGCAGGAAGGACAGAATTCAGGCTGTAGGGCAGATGCTGCTGAGGCTGCACCTGCAAAACGAACGAGCGCTGGGAGGAGCGGGGGGCGGCGGGAGTGCTGTGGCCGTCCAGGGCAAAGAATGTGAGCAGCAGGTTGGCCATGAACTTGCCCACATCAAAGGCCATGGGCCCGTAGAACGCAAACTCAGAGTCTATTACGTAAAACTCGGTGGGGGACACGATGCAGCTGCCGGTGTGGAGGTCGCCGTGCAGCAGAGCCTCGCGCCGCTGGCAGAACGCGGCCTTCGCGGCGAGCGCTGCTGCTGTGACTGCGCCGTCCGCACGTAGCTCTGCCACAGCGTCGTCCAGCTGCGGAGACGTGTGCTTGTTGACGTCTGCTGCGTAGTAGGGGTCTGTGAAGATCACCTGCATGCATGCATGATTGAATGCGCACATGCCCGCTCACACATGCGTTCGTTCGTGCATCTGTGGTAACTTGAAGGTGCACGTTCCCGTAGTTTGCTGTTGCCTTGAGAGGTGCACCCAACAGAAGAAACGAAAGATAACAGAGTATAAGAAACAAAGCAGAGGGGAACCAGAGCAGCAGCAAAGAAAGCACAACACAGAATCATATATAAAACGAAAACAAAAAACAGATCACCGAAAGCGTGGCCGTGCAGCTGCAGCAGATGCTCTCACAAGGCCCCACACCTTCTCTGTGAGTTCACACATCTCCCTGTTGGAGTACTTGTCAGCTTGCGCCGCGAACTCGGTTGTTCCCAGCGCGAACTGCGAAGATCTGAACAGCGTGCTGGCCAAGAACTCTGCGGCCTGCGCAGGCATGGAGGGGTACACCTCACCGTCGAGGATTCCATACCGCAGCACCACCGCTGGCGGTGCAATGTACTGCATAGAAATGACGCACAAGACTGGGTCGAAGGCGTAGACCTCTGGCGTGTGGGCGGGGCACGCAGCATGCATAGCACGCAGGGACTCCACTTCGTATCGCAGCCGCTCCTGCACATGCATGCCCGCACGCTGTAAAGGTTGCACGTTTGCATGTTTGCTCCGGCAGGGGGCACCATGTGAGTTGGGGGGGGGGGGGAGCAGGCCCAGTCCTTGACACATACACAAGCCACAAAGGCTGTGAATGGGCAAGAAACAAAACAGGCAAGGGCAAATTGCAGACAGAACTACCATTTTGCTCGAATGACACAACACAAACATTGCAAGAGACGTTTCCAGTAAGCCTGGGCCTTGAATACTGAAACACCTGGTTGTTGCGGATGCCCGAGTCCCTGACACAGCTGCCCGGCTCAAGATGACCACCGCACAAACCAACACTTTTCAGTGTGTTCCAGATGGTTCGCCTTCATGGAAACTGACTGGACATACATGAGCTGCGGAAAGGATTTACGAGGGCTGGATAAATGAGATGTTGCTGAATGCGCCGCTCACTCGCAGCATCCACAGGGCGTCCCAGTGTTCTTAGCAAGCGGCACCCTGTGGAGGACCTCCCTGCCTACCACGCTCCCTGGGCCACCTGGCGGAGTGTGCTGCCTGCCTCTGATGCCAGGGGGAGCCGGGGGCGGTGGGGGGGTGGGGGGGGGGAGTGGGGGGGCACACCTGCGACAGCGGCCAGCTCTCCCCCACGCAGCGGATGTAGGGCAGGCCCTGCTTCACCACCACGGCGCCGATGGGGCCCTCCACTACATACACGTAGTTGATGTTGCCGTCGCCGATCTCGCCGCTCTTCCACTGCTCCTTTGTCGCCACGTCCCCCACCCGCGCCGCCAACGCCACATCTGCGGCGACGTAGTCCCTCACACTATCAGCGTCCAGCACGCGGAACCCTGGGGGGGCTCCTGCAGGCGCCGCGGGGGGCTGTTCCTGCGCGGCGGCAGGTATCGGGAGCGCATGCTTCTTGAAGAAATCGTAGATTGCAAACGTGTCGCCGGATTTCGGAATCATTCCCTTCTCTGTGATGATGCCTGCACCACATCATGCAGTCTACATGCATATGGTTGCGTCAGTGTATACATGCATATGGTTGCGGCAAGCACAGGTGTACACTCCCCCCCCTGCCCTCCTTCATAGCAGCTTTCACCGCAGCCGTCCCTTGCCCTGCCATGCCCAGTCCACTGACACTCTGCGGCTTGCATCAGTGTCAGCGCCTGCTCCCTCACAAGTGGACATTCGCAACATTTGCAAAACATCCAACAAATTCAACAGAATCGGTGAGCATGGCGAGCATGCATGTACCTGTGATGGCTGCGGCTTCCGCGACATCAAAAGCAGGGTTCCAGACGCCAATGCCGTCCACCACCACGCGCTCACCCTTGCCCCCTGCGACGTGGGTCAGCTCCGTGCCCCCCCGCTGCTCGATCTCGATGTCGGCACCGGCCGCGATGGCCAGGTCGATGGAGGTGGTGGGCGCCGCCACGTAGAACGGCACACCCGCCGCCTTGGCAACGATCGACAGCATGCGTGTCCCCACCTGCAGTGCATGCACACCATGCATGAATGGCACAGGTCACAGAGAATGCACCTTTTTAAATGGCTTGAGTAAGTCCCTATACTCAAGTGTAATGGCTTGGTGCACCATGTGGATAGAGAGGCTAGCTTGATTCCCTGTCGTTGCTTCGGTAGTGGCATGTCCTGTGTCATTAGTGCGAGCTCGAGCTAAGTTGGCATGCGATGATTTACTGGTACATGAGCCACGCTATGGAGTTAAGCCTGTAACTTTACACACCTTTTTAAACACTTTCAAGGAAAATCGAAACAACACAAGAACAGGCCTGGGGAGCTGGTACTTCCTGGAAGCCATCCCTGTTCTGCGAGGCTTGTTATAGATGATCAGACTGTGACATTCAGGGGCACGAAAAAGTGGCTGAGGTGCAGAAACTCAAGGTTAGATGAGAAGGTGGCTGAGGTGCGAGAGATGGGCCACGCTCACCTTGTTGGCTGTGTCGCCATTGGCAGCCACCCGATCCGCCCCAACCACCACTGCCTGGCACCTGCCTGAGGCCAGGAGCGGCGCAGCAGCGGAGTCTGCAATCAGAGTGGCAGGAATGCCCTCCGTCACCAGCTCGAAAGCTGTCAGTCGTGCCCCCTGGTTGTACGGTCTGCACATGGAAGTGCTTTGTTGAAAATCGTGCAATGTAACCTGTGACACTGGATTGTGTACATGCGGTTGGCGCGCGTGTGTCATGCGATCTGCTCAGGCTAGCACTAGGGAGCCTGCTGATGCTCATTTGCAGGGTG
>JAUMHD010026218.1:0-39751 GCA_032359135.1 Ulvella scutata | reverse complement strand
TCAGTAGGCAGTATCTGAGTTGTGCCCTGGCTCGTGGTCGTGGCATTGTGTTTCGTCATTACTATCGCAGTTTGGCTCAGAGTGCTGGGAAAGAATTTCGTGATGGTGCTGTTGTGTCATTCGAATGAAGTGGTGGATGTTTTGTGTTAGCTGATTTTGGCTACTTGGGTTCATGCCTATTTACTACCTTTCCGGTTTGTAATGAAACAAATATTCTCCATATGAATATTTCTTCTGCAAACTTCTAGACCTCTCCTTCCTGCGAGTTTTTGGCTGCAGTGCCAGCTTGTCCACTCCAAAGCAGAAGCGTGGTGGCAAATTCCATGCTGTGAGTGTTACTGGAACATTCGTTGGATATGACAGTGGAACGAAAGGATGGCGTGTGGCAGTGGGAAAAGTGATTCATGTTTCCCCTTCAGTAATATTTCATGAAGATTTGAATGGGAGTTCCACATTGCTGGGGACGCCCGCTGCCGCCGACAGCGAGCACGACAGCGACAGCGACAGCAACGTTGACGTTGGCACAGGTGTCCCTCATGTGTGTGACATGGGGGGCCACCATGATTCTACAACAGTCACCGCCGCTGAGGATGGACCAGCATCATGTGATACCAGTCAGGGCGCAGAAAGTGTAGCTGATACCCAGGTAGACACTGGCGCCGCAGCAGCTCCTGCAGAAGATCCTGTGGCGCCTCCAGAGGGCCGTCCGGTGAGGACTCGCAATCAACCTGACAGGTTCATGCCAGGCACAGCAGTGGCATCAGAGGGCATCGCTACGCCTCACCACCATCTTGACAGTCTTGACTTGATCGGTCAAACATTCGCAGTTTCAGGGCAGACTGTGCCCAAGAACTACACCGACATCGCCAACTGGGGCGATTTGGATCAGCCGTGGTATGACTCTGTACAGAAAGAACTTAAAAGCATCCATGATATGGGTGTGACTGAAGAAATTGTTGAGAGCGATGTGCAAGAGGGAGCACGCGTGCTCACATCAATGTTTGATTTCAAGAACAAATACGCCCCTAATGGCGATATCGTTGAGCGCAAAACACGTGTTTGTGCGCATGGGTTCAAGCAGATAGAAGGTGTTGACTACACTGAGACCACAGCACCTACAGCAGCAGCAGACAGCACCCACCTGTTCTTTACTGAGGCTGCATACAACAACTTTCATGTCCATCAGATGGATGTGAAGGCAGGGTGCCTGCTCGCGCCTCTCAAGGAGGAGCTGTACATGCGGCCGCCTCCCGGTGTGCCAGAACTGAAAGGAAAGATATGGAGGCTGCACAAAGCCATCTATGGTCTGGAGCAGGCCGCCAATGTATGGCACACAAAGCTCAAGAAGGAACTTCATGCCTACGGCTTTGAGCCATGTCTCACCGACCCTTGCCTCTTCATCAAAAAGAGGAACGATAACGATGGGAAAGGTGAGCAACGCACATACCTGTTGGTATATGTTGATGACATGTTGGTTGGGGGGGCGCTGCAAGACGTCCTTCTAGCCAAGCAACATGTCTCCAATGTTTTCAAACCAAGGACTTGGGTGTCGCACACCACTTCCTAGGGTTTCTAATACATCGCGATGAGTACGGTATCCGGTTGACTCAGGAACAGTACACCAAAGTAGTCCTTGAAAGACTTGGATACTTACAAGCACACCCAAAGCGCACCCCTTTCAACGTGGGCACAGCAAAGGCTAGTGCTGTACGATGCCAGTGTGAGCATGCAGAGAAGAACAAGCTGCTTCTCAGAGATGCAGATGAGTGCACTTGTGATCCATTTGATTGCAAGGAGATTGACTATGCTTCGTTTGTGGGCGCAGCAATGTTTCTTGCAACTCGATCTCGGCCCGACATCGAATACTCTTTAGGTGTTCTCAGCAGATTTGTGTCTGCGCCAAAGGCCTTTCATGAGCCGTTCATCAAGCACCTGTTGAGATACTTAAGAGGTACGATTGACTGGGGTGTGTGGTATTCATCAAGCAAGTACCTTCTGGAATGTTCTGAGAATATTCCCAAGCACATGCCACTATACACTGACTCCGATCACTGCGGTGAGGAAAAGAAGCGCAGCACATCCGGCTGGTTTGTGCATTTTCATGGTTTTCCCATTTCTTGGGGTTCCAAGCTGCAGCCCACCGCGGTGGAGAGCATGTGCGCAGCAGAATTCATAGCCGCATGCATGGGCGAGAATGCAGTCATGAGACTCAAGGATCTTGTTTTTGAAATGACTGGAAATGAAGTACCAGCTGAGCTGCTGGTAGAAAGCCAGAGTGCTGTTGCCAAACTTCAGCACCCCGCTGGAGGCAACGTGGGGCTTGACATCAAGTGGAGAGTGGTGCACCAGCGCCACATCAACCAGCTGATAAGTATCAGCTACGTTCCGACTGACGCACAGAAGGCTGATATTTTCACAAAGAGCCTCACCCCGGCTAAGCATGCAGGAGCTGTTTCCATGCTCTCCATGTATTCTGACCAGATGAAAGGC
Source organism: Ulvella scutata (assembly GCA_032359135.1). Lineage (NCBI taxonomy): Eukaryota > Viridiplantae > Chlorophyta > Ulvophyceae > Ulvales > Ulvellaceae > Ulvella > Ulvella scutata. The sequence goes on along the minus strand of JAUMHD010026218.1, from coordinate 37,261 downwards.
ATGGAATGTGAAAACGAAGAAGATGTGACTCAACTGAAACGCAACGGCACTTCGGTCCCATTGAAGAAGCATGCCTGTATATACAAAGGAACCAAAGAGTGTATCACGTGCAAGACGTTTTATGACACATTCTTTTAGGTACATGTTTGATTCTGTCCATCACTCAGGATGCGCAGAATCGGGGGGAATGTAGAATGTCACCTATGAGCAGCCATGCATGCATACAACCATGCAGGCATGGCATGCATGAAGGTGACAACTGTGACAAACCCTGAACTAATCGAAGGCGCACACATGGTGTGTGCATTGTGTTGAATAGTGTCCGGGTAGATTGATTACTGCCATGCATCGTTATCGAAGCATTGGGCTGTTCAATTACCTGTCTTGTAGTGTAGGTTAGGCCGCTAGTATATAAGGGACACCGGAAGTGACATCGAGCATGTTCAGCTAGACTGAGATGCTGCGGTTCACTTCAGGTATGTACACTTCATCATCTGTGTTGATGCTGTGTTGTGTCATGAGTTCATATACCTATTGTGTTGCACTATCATGTTGAGACTATTGATTATGCTTTGTTCTGTAGTTGTGTTACCGATTCTATTTGTAAAGATGTTCAGCTAGACTGAGATGCTGCGGTTCACTTCAGCTGCAGCTTGTATGTAGGTACGAGGTGCCTTAGCTTCATGCGCTTCGTGGTGGGTGCTTTGGTGCTCTTGTAGCGGCTGCCTTGGGTGTGCTGTGGGCGCGGTTGCGTGGTTATCCTCCTGGACATTCTCCTACATTTCCGCGCTTTGAGTGCTAGCGCGCCGTGCTACTATAAATGCCACTATCACACATAAAACACAGATGATCATATCTATAACAACAAAAGCCAATAAGTTCAGGGACATGCACGCACAATGGGGGGCGCGGGCTCCCGCCAGACGCATGGCACACAGTGCGCGCCCACCGGCAGGCTGCTAAACAGCCCACGACCACAGAAACCGACTGCCGCATGTAGTGGTGTACAGCTCAGGCTACATTTCAAAAGTGCTCGTGTTCGTGGCAGGGTGCTGTGTTTTCCTGCCGTAGGCGGGCGCAGAGGACACAAAGCGTTCGCATGGCAAGTAAAAAAACAGTGAGATATCGTGGCAATCAATTCTACACGCATATGCATAGACAGATGTGCTGAAGATTACAATCACCGGGAGGGTTCACATTCACATTCAAATTCACTTTCAATCATCGGGAGGTGTCTGCAATACCCTCCCTGCGGTGGAACTTTGCAAACTGCGAAAACATATACGGTCCGTGAAGTCAACATTCTGTGAACAGGCAATGGTCTATGTTTTATTGCTTAGCTTCAAATTCTCTTCACCGGTGGACTTGGCTCTTGGGTGCCACGTCACAATCGATTACAATCGATGAAAGTGATTACATCGATAAGGGTCGATGAAAGTTACATGCCAACATGGATGTCATTACAGAACAGGAAGAACACGTGTACACAACAGAAACAGCAATCCTGTAGGCACGAACCACTCATCCTGGATGAGTGGTGGGCGAGTTAAGCACAACTCAGCCCTGACAACTCTACCTAACCTGTCCCAAACTGTATTAGGGAGTCAAAACAGCATACACGTCAAATACCCAGCGCCTTGGTCGATATATTTACCTTTCCGAACCCGAAAGGCAGTCAAAATAGTTCAAACTCAAGGAGCCAGAAGCAACCGAAACAAAACAAACACCCCTCAATGTTACTAGACAATTACTTAGGCACTCTGAAAAACTCAAGTCTGGGCGCCAGCTTTGCGACAGCTGAACGAATCTGTTCGGACGGTACCTCATTCACAAGCAACTGCACTCTATCCAGATCCTTCAAAGGTTCCAAAACACTTGGTTCAAGAGACGACAGCATGTTCCATCCAGTCTCGCAATGAAGAGTCTGACCCTTGTGCAACAAATTATCCCAGTTTGGCAGATGCAGGACCTGCATCCTCTTAAGCTTTCCCATCGCCTTGAAAAACCTCATCCTGTCCTTCAGATCAGACTTGCAGTCCCACTTGCTCAGCGTCAAACTGAACCCTTCGAGCTGGTTTCTGAACACTCTGAAGATACTCATGAGGCAGTGAAGACTATCATTTGTGCAGCAAACTGAAGACAGACCGAGAATCCTCAGGTGGGGCAAATCTCCTACAACTTCATCAAGAGCTTCAAGCATCGTGACTGTATCTTCTGCATGGTTTGAACCTGTTGGGCCTGGGAGGTGCAAGGTAGTGAGTTGAGGCTTGGTTGAGATAGCAGAGATGACTTTCAGGAGGTCTTGTAGGGGCATGTATGTTCCCCGAAGATCGAGGGTGTGTGTGAAAGTGCCGATCCAGGCATCGAAGAAGAGGGATGGAAGGCGCATGACCTTGTTGGGGACTTCTTCTTGGCGTAAATGATTGATGAACTCGTCCAGGATGAGATGGATGGAGTCTGGTGGCAGGCTGGAAAACACCTGCATCATTGACAGCGATTTGTTCGCGCATTAATGGAACAGTTCTGCCTGTTTTTCGGGCGGCGCAACATGGCAGTTTGTGCCATTGAGAACATTTCCACGAGTACTGTCACCAAGCGTCAAAAATACAACCTTGTTGTTCGTAAAGCATGTCACATTGATGAATGAGTAGCGACGGTTGTTTTCAGAACACGCTTTCATAGAAATTATGCAACGCACATCGCTGCAACAGCCAACAGCAAGGTGTGGCAATGGTGAATCACAAAAGTGGCTCAACACTAACACGACAGTGCAACTGTTGGGTGGCACCCAACAATGCCTGCAGATAGATCCTGGGGAGCGGGACAGACATAAACACGGTCTGAAAATGCGTGCGAAGTGATAAACAGGCATGCTCCATCTTCTATCAGAGCCATGACCGTGATCCTAGTGTCAAGCTGTAGATTTGAATTCAATGCTGTGCAAAGACTGAACAGGCGCAGCTGCCACCACCCTTTTTGGTTTCTGGACAGCACCTCGTTGTTGCAACATGGACACGACGAATTTGAAAGAGCAAAAGCGTCGTAATAAACATCATAAGGCACCCATAACCTGTTCAGCAAAAAATAAAACTAAAACTAAATCGGGAACAGAACCACGCCATACCCACGAAGGGCTTCGGCGTCAGCACCCCTGGGGTGAGTGTTAGGTTCTGTGCTAATACCAAAAGCGCCCGACCCAGGAACGATGGTTGTGTTCTACCGCTAGGAGCGATATAGTAGATTCGCCCAAATTCGTAACAGTGGGAAGGGACATGGACAGCACTGCAGTATCCCCGTAACTGACATGTGTGTGAAGTCGTTTACCTGCTGCCATTGAACCTTGTTGTCTTTCAGGTCCTTCAGCATCTTCAAAGAGTCATGTGCAGAAGGCGCTTTGCACTCTGATGACGCGGAGGCACATATATGTCTCAGGCGACAGAAACGATGCCATCTGTTACCATCAAACTGAAGCAGAGAAGATGCACCATCTACTGGCAGCGAGTTGGTCACTGAGGCCGGCGGTGGAAATATGTATTCTTGGATCATCTTTGAAGCTGGATGTGTGGATCCATCGCACTCAAAACAAGACAAGAGTACTGTGACTAGCCACTGCACTAGCATGACTTCAACAGCTTTGCTCTCCATGTACGAAGCTGCCTGCACATCATATAACCTCAGAGGGACATGGAAGGTACTGCACAGGTGTGTGTACGCTCAAATCATGAGTTACAAATCCTATCGGAGGCTCTTCAGAGTCTGTTTATGTGTCTGTAAAGTTACAGGCATAACTCCATAGAATGGCCCATGTAGTAGCAAATCAACGCACGACAAATTAGTTCAATCTCACACAAACGACACAGGACATGCCACTACCGAAGCAACGTCAGGCACTCAAGCTAACCTCTACACCCACATGGTGCAGCAAGCCATTACACTTGAGTGTAGGGCCTGACTCTGTGTTTGTGCATGTACAAGCAGAAACGGACACTCACGGGAAAGAAACTGAATCTCTAGCAACAAATTCACTCTTTTTTGCCCTACAACAGGGGTATGCAACGGAAAGAATGGAGTTATCCGGCTACCACTCAGTTTGAGCTTGGGCCGCCGATGCCACTCCATGGTACAACTCATTGGCTTGGTACCGGGGCATGATAACACTCCATGCCATCAACACACACGTGCCGGCACAAAGACTTCAAGATCAGCGGATAAGTTGCGCTGGCCAGACCAGGATTCGAACCCGGGACCTCGTGCACCGCCTTGACCACTACCGCAGGCTTCTGCAGACTTCACGATCAATCCTAATAAGTCTAGCACAACAAAGCAACAATCTGGGTTCATCCATATTCACTACGTTACCGGTTTGTAAAAACAGCGCAACGACACTACAATACAGCCACAGATAAGCTCGCACCCAAAGAGTTTGCGTCGCCAGACGTGGTCCTGAACCACAGAGAAATAACTGCATGGGCGTCGCCACCCCCTCAGCCAGCATCAGCATGCATGCAAAGCCGCAACCAGAAGCCAATGGAGGGAACTGAACTCTGCAGACCTCCTTCACCTTCTCAACACTCTTGACATGTCGTAGAGAGCCCCGAGCGCGCTTCACGCCACGCTCAATGGAAGATCTGCTTGCAGGAGTTGATCTCTTGTGGCCACAGGTAGGGGCTGGGAGTGTGGAGGTATGGATGTCTGCGAGCGATGCAAGCAGGGGGATCTTTTGCACCAGGCTTTGCTGGACATCCACGGTGATCACAGGGTTGTTTGCACTTAGATGAGGTGTCCAACAGAAGCTGGTGCTGGCGTACCTGAGCATTGTTGTGGAAGTTGTGGGTGAAGGTACAGGGAGTTATGCCTGTGTGTAAAGTGTGCGAAGTTACAGGCACAACTCCATGTGTGTAAAGTTACAGGCATAACTCCATAGAATGGATCATGTACCAGCAAATCAACGCATGACAACTGAGCTCAACCTCACATAAACGACACAAGACATGCCACTACCGTGTTGCAGAAGTGATGACATCGCCAGGACGTGGGGGAGAGAGCATACGCAACAAACGCTCAGGGATGGTGTGAGACAGCGCAACATCAAAGGCACCAACAGTTGTGTAAAGTGACAGGCATAACTCCATAGACACCAGCAGTTAGGCACAACAACATGGGTTCATTCCACCTCCGCAGAGGGACCAAGCAGCCCAGGCAGCCAGGCATACAGCACATAAACCATGACCATACATAATTACACATGATTACGCGAGATTACGTGGGATTACACGTTCTTTCGTAACCACTAAACGGATAAGAAAGCATACGGGAATGAAGTATCTCATACGAATTCATTAGTGATAGCATCGACAAGGGCGAACTGGAAACGCCCAGACATGTATGCTAACCCAAGTAAATGGACATTGTGTGCTGTTTTTCTCCCTACGTCTGACGTCCAGAACCCACGCTAGGTGCGAACAATCACTAAACTGAAGTGACTACATACTTAACGAATGATATAAGGAGTTCTGACGATATAAGGAGTGAAACTTACGAATGATATAAGGAGTGAACCAGAGTACCTGAGAACGCGTGCATGGCAGTCCATATGCTCATCGATGAACACAGCGCGGTCAGACCCTTGAATCACTGGAATAGTGAGGTAAGCGCTACCAGAACTGAAACTGATCGATCCACTTATGCTGATGTCCGGAGCAGTGTCTTCACTGGCTGTGTCCTCCCCATCCGACTCATCTCCTGCTGTACTGGCAACTACTGCTGCCTCTAAAGGGGTGGATCTGGGTATGCTTGGCGTGGCTACAGGCGATGTGGCGACAGGTGATGTGGCTACAGGGAGCACCTTCTGACGAGTCCCGTCCACCTGGAATTGCACTGCATCTTGTCTGGGTGCTTGCGGTGATTAGTTGAATACACAAGAGGGTGCGCACGCGCTGTGAAATTCGTACAGCGTTTTGTGTCAAGTTACAGGCATAACTCCATGGACTGAAATTCGGACAGCGTTTTGTGTAAAGAAAACCCTATTGTTGGCTTCTTGCAACGGCTTATGGAGCATACTGAGACTGAGGTCGGCAAATCAGGTTTCCCGCATCACAGCTGCTGCTAGCAACAGGTACCGAAAAGTTCACCAGTCGCATCATTAGTTCGAATAGTTACATTGAACAATTTTGAATACTTGGCGCTATTTTGTAGGTGTCTGCCCTAAAAAAATTAAGCGACACTGGTGATCACTACCCATGAGGTGCTGGCCTAGCCACTGTAACGTGGTGTGTTGAAGTTCACTGACAGGCTTCCTCATAACACTAGTTTGCAGCCTTGCTTAAGGTGGCCCATGGGAGTGTACAGCCACACTGTTCAACCTGGCCGCTTGACAATGCGCTGTTCTTCAAGAATGCGATGATCTGCTGGTAAATGAGCCATGCTATGGAGTTATGCCTGTATTTTTACACACACACATACACTGTTTACACACTCTTATCTCGATACACAAGCCACCATCATACCAGAGCAGCTGCTGACCGGCACAGCTAAAAAACAAGAGCATCTCACTCACTGTGTGCATGCATTCACGAATGTTAGTACAGTGCCAGTGCAGTCACGATAACTCGTACCACGTTAACACGTACTCATCCTAACTTGCACGAGAACTTGCTGTACAACACAGCACGATCAAGACAAAATGTGATGCATTAACTCGTTATCTTCCTACCCGGACCGATTTTTGGGTCCTACATACCCATATATGCACACTACCCACATATCCCCTCAACCCATCAATGAGTTAACGTGACGCTACTGTAGCTACATTAGTAGCGCCCGGAACAGCGGCAAAAGTTGCCAATATTGAGTGACCGCTGTATAAAAATGACGGGCGCGCGGAAGGGGCCGAATGCCGGCAACCACTTCCAGGTGCTGTGAATATGTTCAGGATGCAAAAACTAACGAGAACAAATACGTTAAAAGTTGAACTCACCTTGGAGGGTGCCTTCACGTACAATGTTGTGCGCACATAGATTCCTCGCTGCTGAGCTGCTGTGGTGGTCACTGTCTGTGAGAACTTGCCTTGCTCGAACTGGACAAACTTTCCGCATCCTGTAACTGCCACCTGATGTGTGTGTAATGTTACAGTCATAAGTCGTTAGAATCTGATGTGTGTGGGCTGCTACCTGATGTGTGGGGGTTGTAGACTGTTGAGATGGCACACTGGCTACCTTTGGTAGGCTTACAAAGCCTAGCATAGTACTCAAAGGATGCAGTAGATCAAGTGCATGAGCTCGCAGACACAATGTACTATCGACATTATGTTTGTGTTTGTACGGAACAGCAGGAACTGTGAGGTCATGATAGAATTAATGTTCTGTTTGTGAAAGTGAGCAGCTGTCTTCACAGCGTGAATTCAGGCACACTGAAGGAAACTGTCAGAACAGAGTGGGCACAAACGAACTGGTAACCATATGCCCTAATTTAGATACATTGAACATGCAGTGTTTGCATGTTCCGAGAAACGCGGTCAAGAAAAGAAGACGGCCAAGAAAAGAGAACCTCACACCTTCGGAATTGTGTGTAAAGTTACAGGCTCAACTCCATAGAATGGCTCATGTACCAGCAAATCATCGTATGCCATCTTAGCTCGACCTCGCACTAAAGACACAGGACATGCCACTACCGAAGCAACGACAGGGAATCAAGCTAGCCTCTCTACCCACATGGTGCACCAAGCCATGACACTTGAGTATAGGGACTGAGTCTCGGAATTTGAAGTCGCACACAACAGGTACCTGGCAAGGTCAAGACAAGAGAAAATCCACACCCTCGGTACTGAAATTGGCACACAGCAGCTTCCTGTCATCATCAAGCACTTCAAACAGGCAGTCCACGCTTGGAAGGTCTGCTTCAGAATGCTGCTCATCCAGCACCAGAAGCACCTTGCGCTCACCTCGCCAGACATACTCCGCCTTCAGCTGCCTGCAAGGCGTCAGAGTTGCTTTTACAGGCTTGGGTGGCTTTTATAGGGCTGCTTAAGAACAGATACACGTGCGCCGCTAAGCCAGAGACCCCACATGTGCGCCGCTAAGCAAGGCGGCCCTGGGGGCCAATAAAAAAACCTAATCGGGAACCACACCATACCCAAGAAGGGCTTCGGCCAGAGCACCCCCGAAGGGGTGGGACAGGGACATACACCAGTGGGCCACATTAATAGGCCTGGTGTTAACTAATTGTTTGTTTTGAGCAGGGTCGCCCCGAAAACCGTCGGATAATATTGAAATGTGATATGTACCGCCCGTTAAAAGGGATATTTCCCCGAAATAATAAACTTTCCCTGATTCTTTAAAACCAAGCCGGGAAGATACCGCAAGTCAGGGCCATAATGCATGCAGATAGATGACATTGGTCAGCCTCTGCGTGCAGGTAATAGATGCTATTCCTCAACATTTGCTTGATCAATGGATGTAGGGGAAGCAAATCGCCTACTTCACGGTGTAATCGTGGTGGCGCAAACGTGATAGGACCTCGACATCAAGGTGGTCGGCGACGTTGGTAATCAATCATGTCGATTTGAATTTAAACAAACTCAGTCCTGGGTACACTGCAAGTTGACACAGTTTTTTACATGAGCCTGAAATTTCCTGCGCGCATGTGTACGATCACCTAATCGCAACGACCGGTGCTATCTTACCCGCGTTTATATCGGCTGTCCGCTCACCAAACAGCAATGGCTATTTCAACGTCAGTATGGATGCTCCAGATTCACGCGTCTTGTATTTAGTACCCGGCACAAAAAAGTATCGGCAAGAACCCAAAAAGAAAAAAAGTTTCGGGAATCATGATGCGATAAAAATGGATGGTTTCGGCCACAGAACCGCCGAAGGTATGGGACAAGGACATACAACCCTCAGGCCACAGGGCACCAAGGAGGAAAACAGAAAGGCTGCAGATATCGCCGCACAATGTTACAGGCAGCCGCACAGCCCCCGACTTTGTTCAACAAGCACACATGCGTGTCCAAAGCTAGAAACTTCATCATTTATCGTCCCTCCCGCAACGTTTTCAATTCAGCAGTGTCCACAACCATTGCGTGTATGGGGGGTTGCAACTGGTGGGGGGGGGGGGGGGGGTTGCTGTGGAAAACACACACCAAGTGAAGGCGCCAACAGTGAACTTTGGTGAGCAGACACCCTTCAGTTCTGCGCTTTTGCTTCTGGCAATCTGGGTCCTTGCCCACTTGCTGCCTTTGCGACTTGCAAACACAGACTTCTCTGGTGAAGCTTCTTTGGAATCTTCCACGAGCACCAGCCACTGCAGACATCGGAGCTTCATGCATGCTGCACCATACTTTTGAATGCCGAGCCCGTGTAATTCAGTGGGGGAGGTTTGGAGCATGAACACAGTAGCTGCTGTGGTTTGTATCGATGCCTGGAACAAGCTGTGGTGCAGTCTCATACCGACACATGCAGGGAAGTGATATTGCTATCGGAACATACACTAAATTACTTACCGGTGTATATCCGCCGCATAATAGAAACGGTGCTATATCGAGACTGGATAAGAGAAGGAGTAGCAGAGCTACACAGGCACCCATGAATCGATCAAACCACGTTCTGAGGAGAGTACATGCTCTATCATATGATAAAAGGCAGATCACCTGAAACGGATGACCACCAGTACTACATGTGCACACACGTTACCATGCCTTGTGTCTAGGAGCAATCGTTGGTGCGTTTATACGTGTTTAGGCGCCTTCTGGACCGTACTGGCTGTGGCTCATGCTGTGTTGCAAGCACCTGTAGGTCGCTGTCAGTCTGCAGGACACTTCCAGCAGACTCCTGTGAGATGGCAAGTGCATGAGTGAATATACATAGCTGTTCCGGTGTTTGGCAAGCTCTCTGGGCGACTGCTGCATACGTGAATAGGCAGGAGAAGCGCACCTCATATGTTCCGAACTCGTATCCTACCAGATCACGCACTGCACAGCACAACACTGCCCTTTCGCCTCAGAACGCAAAATCATGTTAGCAAGCATTGGTAGGAAATAGCCAGCGTGGCTCCGCAATTGTTATGGGGACTGCGCTCGGAAGGCGCTGTGGTGCGCGTGGTAAAACCCCAAACTGCATATCCGCGTGACGACAAGAACAGACTGGCAAAACACATCGTCGTTGCTTAATTTTGTAGGTGGAAGTGCGAGTGTGACGCCTGTTTGCTGTATGAACAAGCCTGCGGCAACTGTGGGCAGTTATTGTGTAGTGGTTATCTATCGGTATAGGAGTTTACTGCGCATACTCAACTGCTCAAAGCACATATACTTCACACAGAAAGCTGAACTCAAAGTTGGTCTGCCGTGTGTTCATTGGATGAAGAGGCGATGGTAGCTGAAGGCGCACCGACACGGCTCGAAGTCGTGGCGTTGACCGGCGTCACCGCAGCAGCCATACTGGGGTATCAAACCGACCATGTATCACTTAAATGAATGTGTGACATCTGAAGGAGTGATGCGGATGTACAGTAGTCTTGGTGTCGCTAGTCCGTGATTCTGCGAAGCGGTGGCGGTGCAACAGAAAAGGTCCCTGTCACTTCACGCGCAAACGGTATAAAACAATTCATAGAACTCGGATCTCTGAGCATGTCTCTTTCCTTTGTATTGTCAGCTCAGCGTGCGAATTTGCTCTCGGAAAGAATGGTTTTCATTACACTTATCTGGGCTTTGTATGCTGGGGTATCTCACCTTCGCCACATCCATGGTACGAAATTTCCTTTACACTGTGTCCATGCAAGCACGCACTTGAGGATTACTCATGCTGATGATGACCCTGATCTGTACAGGTAAAGCACAGAAAACCCCATTGCCACCCAAAATATGAACAAACGCTGTTCTTCCGCCCAGGCCTGCAGCTAACATTTCCTAGAGGTCTCAGGTTCGAACCCCGGTCCGGCCAGATCCACCTCTCGTCTTTTCTTCGAGTTCCTGAGCCGGGTGCGTAATTGGTCTCTGGTGGTTTCCCTTTAACAAATTGCATGAATTTCGCTACTGTGGCACTGAGGTGCTCCGCCATACTAAAAATGGCGTACTCAATATGGCGTACTCAAAATGGCGTAGCTAGTGGGTGGTTTCTGTAGAATCCGTCATTCGAATTCGTGTTTCTGTACATGTAGATACATCTGTGACAAACTAGGTATATTCTGGCTCGGCTGTTTACTAAGTGTCCTCTCGTCTGAACTCGAGCCCAGCACTGATAGGATGGGTCATGGCAATTTTGAAGCCTCGGACATGAATAAATTAACAAAATGCAAGAGGGTACCCCCTGGAGAAAGATTTGTCTCAATGTTGCTCCTAATCATCATCAGAACACGCACTCTACTCGCGAAGTAAGCTTCACACGCTCCAAAGCAATATTCGTAGCTGCATACTACATAACCATCGATTCAGTACTGCGACACGTTCGGTGCAAGTTTCACACCTATCGGACAAAGTGCCACTGAACAAGTACTCTTCGACTGCCACCACATCCCCTGCACGGCACAAAAGCTCAAGCACTGTCTCAGAGACAGAGATTGAGTGCTTCGCCACTGCCGATGTAATCTCCACTGCAGCTCAAACCCTTAACTGCCACTGGTCGACAATTGACGGACAATCAAACCTTTTGGTAACCCAGAAATACGCCTCACGTTGTCAGCATACACCGCTTCAAGCTGAGGCATGCTACGTAGAGATGCCACACACTTCTTAGCATCAGCCCCCACCACTTCTTCCCAGTCATGCATGTGCAGCTCCTTCAGGCTGCGCAATGCTCTGGACCAGCAGTAACTTGTCCTCTGCCTTGAACTGCTCCATGCCAGCTCTTACATAAATATTCTTCGCTCGCGGGTCAGTCGCAAACGACAGAGTGAGCTCAGTGACGGAGGGGGGCAGGCTGGCGAGCAGCTGCCCGAGGCTGCGCAGCACTGTCTGGGACAGGGGAATGGTGTGCAGCCCAACACTGATGCAAAGTATCCAGTGCAAAGTATCCACTGCTTCAGTGTGGGCTGTTCTCAAAGCTGAAGCATTGAGTTAGGGGTGGCCACAGTCATCATGCCCGCAGCGGTCACACATGCCCCTGTTTTCAGGATCCTCTATTTTTTCCACAGAAAGTCCATCTTTAGCAAGGTAATCTAGGAGTTTATAAACACCATGGTGCATGGGGAGTTCATCCTCTGCATCATTGACATAAGGCCCAGCATCTCCATCTGGAAGGCACCAACACGGATGACATCGTTCGCATCTGTCGGTATGCATACGCCCCACAGTGATGTAGCTCGGAATGCATGGATCGTCAGCATCTTCATCTCCCCCCTGAGAATCTTCATCTGAAGAGGACATGCCAACACAGTCGCAACTTGCACGTTTTCCAGCAGTCCTCTGTGCTACATAGCCTTGCAGGACATCCGCCAGGGCATCTACTGGACATGTCAATGGGATGTGCAGAGTGCGTACAGAACCTGCATGCATGAGTGGGATGCACGCAAGCAATCGGTTCACCTTGGGGCCGGTCAGGTAGGCTTTCTGCAGATCCATCACTGGGGTCTGAGACACAACCCACTGTGTGATCAACCTCGGTGGCAGATTCACTGCGAAGTCCGCAGCTGAACTGAGCTGCACACTTCTGTGCTACATGCTGCAGTAATCTAAGTATTCTCTGAGCTCCTGCTTCTCTGATGATAGAAAAATCGACGCTGACGTTGACACGAGCTCCGCAATGAGATGGTCGGATGCGTGCGCTGCGAAGCAATTCAGCACCTGCAGCACCTGTGGACACGTAACAAACACGCCACTGACAAAGTGCTGGTTTTCTTCCTCGGTGATGCGGTCGGACAGTTAAACCAGCACAATGGGGAAGCAGAGAACACCACTGTGCTGTGTTCTCTAATAATTATTATTAGACACAACACCACTGTGCTGTGAATAAATAAACACAGCACAGTTTTCTGACGTACACGGAGGAGTCCCTGTTGAAAGGGAAAACCCCTACAACGTAGTACCACATAACCCAGGCTGTTCAATCTAAGAAAACGAAACAGGTGATGATTCTTCGGTCGAGGCAAGTGCACATGTCGTACCTACACTAAACTGTGGGAACACTGCTGCGAAATTCAGGTGGTTGAATTCGAAGTTGACAAAAATCTGTTCAGAAACAAGCGGTACAAAAAACCACTGGCACAAACTATGTCAGAACTGAGGTCAATTACTCGTTGTAAATGGAAAATTCTGGCCCGCAACATACCTGCAGGTTCATTGTTGAGCACGTCTAGGCATTTTCAAGACTCTTCGTTTCGATATTTAGCAACGTCTTTGAGATGTTTCAATATGTAGCGGGTCCCAATAGTAAGTGATGCTACGGTATCATTCTATATTCACACGGACGATCCCACCACCTCACCATAGTCCCATGTGACCCATCATGTGGTCGCCAGCCGCTGTTAGCTTTCATAGTGCGCAAAGTTGAACAGCGGCATGACATGCATGGGTAACATGCATGTAAGCGCATGCATGACAGCAACAGCGGCGCCGCCCCCGAGGGTCAGTAGGGCCCGCCCTCAGCTAGGCTGAGTGCATCCATGCTCTAGTTTCTAGTGTATAAGGTCTCTAGTAAGTAACTAGTATATAAGTCTAGTCCATAGGTCTCTAGTACATAAGGTGGAGGACGAAGAAAGAAACTCAGCATGGTCCATGTTTCTACGATAGACTTGTGGCAGGAAGGTTGGGACAACCCCACCTTATGCGTGGTCCGTCACATGGTATCCTCAGGTATCACAAGACGTCACGAGCAGCGTTGAATGTAGGGGGGTTTTTTGGTATTTCATTATCTCAGTTTGCAGCACTGTTAAGAACAGGTGTGGTAACGACGAGACATTGTGTTAGGATTGAAGGCGACTCTACCATATCAGTGACATCATTGCTCCTAGTCGTAGAATACGATCATAACCGATCGGGCGCTTTTGGTATTTGCACAGAGCCTAACACATTGCATGCATGCATGGCCCTTGGTGTTGGGCTGATAGCACTTCACTGCCGCTGCAGTGTAAGCTGTGATATGTTGTCACGTCACATGTGTGCAGCATAAGGAGCCTGGCGTGAGATAATTAACGAACCCGTGGTGTCTGATTCAGAATGTGCGGGGATTTGAAGTTCTTCAGAAGTACTTAGAACTCTCTGCATGTGATGGGCGTGGGAAAATCAGCACGTTGCTGCATCATGTTTACATATTTACTCCCTTTGTGCTAGGCCAGAGGTCTGGCTGGGGTTTGCGTGGCGCCCGATTAGCTCCTGTTCTCGACTCATGGGCACATGCTTACATTGGTGAGTGACACAGCACCCAGCTTGTCATCATGGCACAGCACTAGGATCTGCCGTGCATGTTTCTAGACGTGCACAGTTCCTTGAGATGTCACTGCAACTTTCACTGTCTTGAGATATACGTCACCAGTCTGGTGACAGGTCTGTATCATTGTTTTCAAGTATTGTGCACAGTTCTCTTACGTTGAGCACACATATCTGCTGACAAGACATTTCCTGAAATCTTGATTTTAGCCTGAACTTCAGCCTGAACTACGTATTTCTTTACAGGCCAAACCAATGGTCATTACTCGGACTGCTTTATAATCTGCCAACTCATACAACACAACCTGTCTCATAAACTGAGCACTTGAACACTCCAACACTGTACATAGCCCCAATAACAGCCCGTATATCACAGCTTATTGCCAGGCATGTTTTCAGGGCTATCCCCAGACCCAGCCCCGTCTTCAGGGGGGTAAACATCCTTTCTAGCTACCCCGTACAAGTTTCTCAACTCCGGTACAGGTACAAAGTCACCCGCGTTGTCCTCCCCTAGAAACAGAGCATAGGAGTACGGGTGTGTGAAGTCCGCAAGGGGCTTGCCTGTGTACTGCTGCTTCCATGTGCTGCCGTCATCAGCTGGAGCAGAGAGGTTCTCTTGAGGAATGTATGCACAGGGAATCATCCTGGTGGTCCACTTCGCATCAGCCCATGCGTAGTTGTCAATGATCACGTGGTAGAAAGGCTGCTTCTCTCCCTGCAGCACAGTTCAGATCATGATGTCAATGATAACGTGTCAGAATTCTTGATGTACAGCACAGTTCAGATCCTGATAGCAATGTTCTGTGGCAGATAGGGTGTTTCTTTCCCGGGTACACAGTTCAGATCCTGATAGCAATAGTTCTGTGGCAGATACGTTGAGATCCTGATAGCAATGTTATGTGGCAGACAGGATGCTTCTTTCCCGGGTACATAGTTCAGATCCTGATAGCAATAGTTCTATGGCAGATAGAATGCTTCTCAGATTGCATGCCTGTGGGATATCGGAAAGAATTCTTCTCACCTTGTAGAGCTGTGGGAGATCGTGATGATGAGAACAGTTTACTGTGGTCGCAGGTTAATGTGCAAGCATTCAGTTTGGCATCGTTCAGGTGAAGGGCACTTCAGGGAACTTCCTCTGTCCAGTTAGAAACGAATCTTAGCTGAACACAAGGCATACCCAAGAGGTAAAAAGCACCAGAAATCATGGTAACGTTGTGCCTTGTACGCTTGTGAAGAGGCAGGCTAAGAGAAGAAAGAACGATGCTGGTTGGATGTCTTGAACACTTTGCAAGGCTGCAGGCTGACACTTCCAGTTTGTCAGCAGTCGGACTTGTGTCAACACCATTTTTAGGGTTTGCTGCAGTGCCTTGGCTGCGTAGGGATGCGAGCTATTCTCTCTTAGTCTACGAGGACGTTGGTGGCGTCTTCCCCCGACTTGAGTCAGTCCCTCAAGTTTCATGGCTTGGTGCACCATGTAGGTACAGAGGCTAGGACGATTCTCCGTCGTTGCTTTGGTAGTGGCATCTCCTGTGTCATTTGTGTGAGGGCGAGCTAAGTTGGCATGCGATGATTTTCTGGTACATGAGCCATTCTATGGAGTTATGCCTGTAACTTTACACACATGTCTTTACAAAATAGAAGCATGGTGTGTGTTTCCATATGCACAGGCATCTTTGCCAGTCAAATCGAGTTGGACATCAAGAGATTTGGGACATCAACATCAGGTTCATGAACAGAAAATTGTAAAATTATCTCCTTCACTGGCAACGGACTCTGGAAGATATCAGACGTTCTCCTGCAATCCCTCATGCAAATGCTAGAACTGTGAAGTATATGCTGGCCATGTATCGTACGCAACCTTTGCCATTGATCACCAGTGTCGCTTCGTTACATAGAACGCTTCTGAATGTTTGGGGCCGTTTCTTTTAGTCCTATGGCCTGACAAATCCAGCGACACTGGTGATCACTGCTCTTCGCACATGTCTGATCATGTTCACAGTGTGTGAACTTTACACACACCATTCGCAGGGCGACTTGAATCATGCACTCAGTTTTCCGTACCTGGAGCAGTAGATGATGTGCTTACAAAGTCATTTATGGGTACGTGCACTGTTAGAGATCGTGCAGGGGAAGTATAATGCAGAGCACATTGTGAAATTCAGTGACATTGTCCACCATCACACGGTAGTGTATGATCTTGGCATCACGTTCCACCTCTATCACAATTATACCGAGGGTGCTTCAGAAGACTATCTGGATGATATTGGATGACAATTTTGTGCCATTTTTGGGAACTGGCTTTTGGCTGTTGGCTGTGCATTCTGTTGGTGAATTGCGGTCTTTCACCTATGTACTGCCATTTGCGAATGTGATGTATCTGTACTACAAAGCAACTGCTCTGTCCACTTGGAAATCAGTACTTTCTCGTGCACGAAGTATCTTTTCTGTTTGAATAACGACGCACTACTGTGCGAAAGGTTATGTTTTGTAGAGCCATGCAGTACAACACGAAAGCATGCTACATACAGAGAGACAGACGTATCATAGGTAAGGTGCAGAATAGTTTCGGCTTCAGAGGCAATTCTAAGATCAGTCTGGTACCAGTGCGCGAACGGCAGACTCACAATAGAACCATTCACCTATGTGTACGATTCTTGCACATAGCAGACGTATTTTACGCCTGCTACAGGAATTGTCGACACGTCCACTCATAGGTGACCTGTCTTCCTTTTTCGTCACAGGTGTGAATACTTATGGAGTGGCTGAAGGTCTTTGAGTGTACGTCATTTTGCTTAATTCTACAGAAGCCAACGCCATGCCATGGCTCACCACACAACAGGACGTTTTTTTTGCAAACTGCCAGACTCGAGATGACGAGATCCGACGTTTTGGTTGAATGATACTCTGTGTCTTCTTTCAGCAGTCTGTATTGAGAAGCTGCCACACTCTACAGTATATTACCATCATACCGTTGTTTGGCTGCGTGGTGGATGTTGCAGGCCGTCTGAGCTGTTCACAGCCTTCTGCAATCGCTGCTTGACTCCAACTATATATCTGCTGGCCCACAGAACTCGTGCAAGCGTTCTGCGGGCACAAACACACAGGCAGCAGTTCAGCTGGTAACCTATAACACATTAAATGCCATTCTATGACTGACAACTGTCGTACGGACTCTCGTGGAGTGCCTCGACAACATGCAGTCAGGTCCGCGAACCGTTTCCCTCGATCTCTTCACATACACAGACATGTACATAACAATAGCATGTTCAACATGATCTATAGCCCTTCAAGGTTCCTTGCTAACCAAGTTACATGCATACTGACGTTTGTTTGGACCTGAAGAACAACTTCAGGCATTCTGACAAAAATGGCATGCTGTGTGGTGAGCACATGGAATTGCTTGCCTTCTTGAAACATCACCCGACAGCGAAGATGGCGTATGAATAAGCATTGAATGAGCAGTCCCCAACAAGCGTTTACAAGCTGCAAAGACCATGTGCCAGAAACCACAGATAACTGCATCACTGATATGGAAAACGCACGTTCTGTAGACTGCTTATTTTGTTCAGATCCTTCCACTCAGCGTTCTCTGCACAGCATTTGTCCCAACCAAACACAACTCCTGGCAACGGCTCCTTGAGGGTCTTGTCCTGGACGAGTACACGTTGCCCCAGCGCATACCGGAGCTTTTCTTGTTCACTTGCTTCAGTTGGAGTCTGTGTCTTCGCCTGCAGAAGCATGCTGTGTTATTGCAGTCAGGCTGTCAATTCATGCACCATGACACCGTTAGGAGAATAACTCATTACCAGCATGGCATGCTGTGATATAGCTTGTGTTTGTGTCATGTACTGAGCGGCGCACAGAAGTGCGCACATAGTCGCGGATCACCAGACTACGTGGCACACCTTCGCTACTTTTAGCTGGTCGCGGAGGCTCGCTGCTAGAGCAAAATCTTCTTTCTCGACAGCTTCGTGAAGCTGAGATTGCAACGAGACTGCCTGGGCAAGTGCATCCATACTTTGGCCTGCCTGTGAGGAGTCTGAGAAAAAACTGGCACGGCTGAACAAGTGATGCTCAACAGCCTTCTCAATCTGTAGGAACCGTGAGAGATAAAAGATAGGAACTCCTCACACAGCTCAATGCGTATGCATATGCACGAGAACTGGGATGCTACCTCCGCTTTGCGCTTCTGAAGCTGCCTGGCGTTGTCCTCGCGTTTATAGTTCATCTCCCGCTGCCACTGCTGCCCTAACTCTTGCTGAACAAGAAACAGAAGCAGAAATCTATCAACCTGCACGCTGAGTAGTGTTATTTCAGTTTACTTGTACTCGTGTCTCTACAGTGAGCCGCATTCGCCTACCTTTCTACTATAGGCGTCAAAACACGGCTTCGCGGAAGATGCTACACCATGCACCCGATGGCGTGAGTATCCAGCCCGCAAGTTCAGTCTAGAATGGTGTTGCCTCGGTGCCCGCGTGGATAGAGAAGTCGCCATGGTGAAGTACTGAAAATGGATTGTGCACAGTAAACCAATGAACTACGTTCCTTTGGGCCTGCAAAACTGTCTATAAAACATCCATCCGCAACTGTGCGTAGGCATCTTAGGGTTGCAGGCAGTTATGTTGGCCTCGGAGCTCGTGCACGTGGTACATCATGCACGGTGCTCAGCGATGCGCTGCCTGGGGTTAGTATGATGGGATACAGCGTATTGCACTAGCAAGGTGAACTGCAGATGTCCTATGTGTTGTTTGATTGATGTTGTGCAATGCGCTTCGTCCAGCAAGAGGCGTGATGGCGATGAACCAACCTGCTGCTGCCATGAACTTAGCAACTGTGATGATGCATTTTGAAGCCGCACAGTAAAATTCATCAACATGAGGATGCATCGCTGGCCGCGCTTATCTCTGTTTATGGTCAATGGACTCCTCTTGAATGCTGCCCTTCAGGCAAAGGTATCGCCTACTTAAGGCCCTGGGGGCCAGAAAGGCAGCAACAACGTTAGTCACAACAAAGGCCGGAGAAGCTCTAGATACTAGTCGAGGTTCTCCCAGCCAATTTTGAGTCAAAAGGTGTTCTCAGTCACCTTCTGCAAGTGATAGATGATGTGTACTGGTGGTATTCGAAGCAACAACCTCGGGAATAGATCCGTTGATGGAGATCTTCAGAAGCCCCGAATGGAAGAGAGTGCTGCAATACCAACCTGGCCACACCTGAGGATGCAGTAGCAATCGTACACCCCCCCAAGCCCCAAAACATTGGCAGTTCTAACGATATCCTACATTATCGTTCTAACCAGTTCTTCCGTGCCTCTTCTGTTTCATTTTCAAATGTTGTTTGTTTGGCAGCAGCAAAGCCATGAGTTTACAGCGGCAGTTTACAGCAGCAAGTTCATCACATTCTAGAAAGTCCCAAGAATTGAAGCAACAAAGGAAAATCTTCCCACATTCATTCCTAGCGATGAATCAGCCTGGACCTTGTGGAGCAGGAATGTGAGCTCTTGGCAGAAGTTCTCATCAGTATATCAACTTTTTTCTGTACTAAGTGGTGAATGCACCCACCTTCAGTCTGCACATCCAAAACTGGGGCAGCTTGCACCTTTTCATTTTCCTTGGTACTTCATACTTTCCTTGGTACTTCATACACCATCGCAGCCGTGCCTAGAGCGATGTGTCCCCTTGGAAGCGTTCTGTCACTAGCATACGAATCACATCGGCAAAACTTGTGACACAGCATTCTATCACAAGCTTACATCTCACATCTGCAAACCGCATGACTTGTCACTAGGCATGCGGGCTTTGACATGTCTTTTCTGACATGTCACCGGGCATGCAATCCTGTCCAAAACGCAAAGCAGAGCTGAACACGCAGCCAGAAAGTGTGCGCCATTGCACACACCCACCAAAATGGCAACTTGTTGGCAGTTCTGACTAGACCTGGGTTTTGACACCCTCCACATTGAACACTACATGCTAGGCATGAGGTCACTTTGCGGCTGCGCTATATAATGCACAAGCAACGAGATACATCGCCGCTGTCCAGGTCGCTACTTTGGATACTACCCATCTATCTAGGGAACATTATATAATGCCCTTGCAAGTGTTTCACTCCCTTCTTTTTCTAGGTGCGCACGGTTCATGGTCACCTGTCCTTGTTTCATCCCTTCATGGCTGCTCAGTCCTTTACTGCACACGGGGTGGTTGCCAATGGACTCACGGTCCCATTCTGCTTAAAATGCACAGCATTTGGTGACTCACCGGCATTTGAATATTTTGTAGCTAAGTAACAATGGTGTGTTATTGCTGTATCTGGTGCTTCCCGGGACCCCACATCGAGTTGGCTGGATTCAAGTTGATTCTGCACAGTGCGGGGAAACGTCAACACCTGGTTGTTGGGCCGCATGGGCATCGTTTGCTGTGAACTGGCTTACGTGCCACACTGGTATCAGCTGTACCATGTGGTCGTGTTACTTGGTCACAGCGTGCAGCGCTGCACAGTTCCTTGCATGGATATTATGTAAAAAAGCTGAGTCACCCTCCTTACACATATTTCATCTGTCTGCAGCTGATCTGGCCGCAGCCTTTTGTGTTGTCGTGGGCTGCATCGAGAGACACAACACACGTGTGAAGGTCATGTTGAATGGGGAGATGGAATCGAGGCACAAGCCAGGGAATTAGTAATACTATATAGTTGACAGTAATAGTTTAGTATTACTGCATAGTGCTAGTGTTGGCAGCTGTGATAGATGGCTTCATACTGCGAGAACGGCAGTGACCTGGAGCGCAGCAAAATTCTGGGGAAATGAACTAGCGCCAGCGGGCAACACACAGAGCATCTAAATTAAGTAGATATGGGCCTAATCATGGGGTTTGGATGTGCAATGTTGCTGAATTTCTGTGCACAACACAGCCACGCCCTGGTGAACTGCCATCTCTGTCTCCGTTATGATTCAGAAGACTATCGGTCGTCTAACACAAATATGATGTACAGAGTGGTGCAGAAAATGTCCTGTACCGCACTAGCATGTTCATGTGACGTCACCTTCTCACTACCGTCAGGATTCCTGGCCCAGGCCAAACTTCCAGGCCAGGCCCACACAACTTCACTACGTGCAAAGGCACACACAGGAACCATGAGTGTCGTCGATACTTCAGTGGCAAGTGTGCATGGGGTGCAGGAGAATTGCAATAATTGAGCCAACCAAAACACGATTCGGCCGAGTTCACTACGACACGGCCCTTCATGCAGATCTCGAACGCGACTCAGCCTGAGACACCTCTCGTATCTTGAAAGTAGTAGAGGCGTTAGATGCGTGTGCTTAGCTTGCCGTTCATGCTCTGGTTGTGGCAAGCTTCGAAGTTGAAGACAGGCAGTCTGGCGTCAGGCTATCAACCATGGATCCCTTCGCTCAGATGCACGCTCAAATGAACGCTCAGATGCGACGAATGCAGCAAGAAATGATGACTGGGATGCCTATGGGTGACCCTTTCATGCCACAGGTGCGCCTCTAGAAATATCTACGATCTTGCTTGTGGACCTTCTCCGTTTCGTGTGTACCGCCTCGAGCATCTGTACACATCAGGTCGTCTGTTGTCTTCAGGGACGTGGTGCACAGCGCACCCGAGATGCAGTGGGTGGAGTTCAGATCGAAGAGGTGGATGATGAACGCCCAACAGAAGCATCACGAAATCAACCCATTGTGGAAGAGCCAGACGGTATGAATTCATTCATTTGTCATATTTTATGTGGGTTTGGTGATCATGGTGGTGTGTTCGTCCGTTCCATCTTCACCCACGCTCAGGCTTGGAAATGTGCCCATATCGCGTCTGCAGATCCGCAACAAGCTGCTGCCGCCAGACAACACCATCAGCAGAGACAACGCGAAGCTCAGATGCGGGCCCAGCAGCAACATCAGCAGCGGCAGGAACGTTCGCATCCCAGACATGACATGCAGATGAACCCGTTCGGATTCCCCACAGGAGGATTGTTCGGTCAGATGATGAATTTTCCGTCCTTTCCAATGCTAGGATCTTCGGGAGCAACCACGTCGTACAGCTTCAGCTCGAGCTCGTACAGTAGCTCTGGTGGGCCTGATGGCGTTACTTATCAAGAAACAAAGACATCCAGGAGAGGCCCTGGTGGGGTATGAACCGTACACATGTATCTAAATCACATCTTAAGTGTATTTAGCAGCCCAATGTGTTGTTTCATCAGAAGCAGATGCTGGATCCTTGCAGTTCACAGAAGCAGTCCTGCCGATACCCAACACCGCACAAATCTCATTTTGTCACGCAGGTACTGGAAGAATCACACACTGTGCGTGATGGCCGAACAGGAGAGGAGAAGATGCAGCTGACACGAGGCTTGGGAGAGCGCCAGAGGACACTAGAACAGAAACGCCTCCATGGAGAGCAACTTCAACGCACTGAGCACCTGCATGTACGCATTACTTTCCTTACGAGCCTCACGAGCTGAGAATGAAATTAATGCGAAAGTACTCGAAATGCAGGATGCAAAGTTGACACGATACTGCATTCTCGAATAGCACAACAATGCCATCATAATAAACCTGTTCAAGCACTCCTGTACAAGTTCTGGATGTATGCATCGTGCTTGTATTGATCGTAGGCAAGAACTCGAGTTTGTACACATGCTTTGCACGTACACCATGTGTGGCCATGTGCAGGGCTTCCAAACGCCAGAAGAAGCTCACCAGTTTGATTCTGAGTGGCAATCAAGAGCAGCTGGTAGCCTGATGCCTGGATTTGGAGACCTGAATGGCCAGAGGTCACGTGTGCACGCTCCCAGGCTTGGCTTGGAGAGCCCAGCGGCTGTGAATGGTCCAATTGAGGGACTAGATGTGCCAAGGCGAGTGCGTAGCAGGCCTCATCCGCATGATCAGCTTCGTGGGGGCCCACAGTATCAGGATAGGTACCGGGACCATGGCTTCCAGGACATCTAACCAGATGACGGTGGAAGGACAAAGGGGTTGGAAGAAAAAACAGTGTTGTCTGTAAAGTTGTAGTCTAGGTCGTTGATTGCACAGGATTGGATCGAGTCAAGAGAGCATGCGAGCAATTGATGGTGAAAGTACATCGATCATGTTCATAGTGCACTTGCAGCTGTGATGGTAAATGACAGAACGTTGTGCAGATGTGGAATATCCTGTAATAGTGTTGAAGAGATTTGCATCGACAGGACCAGAGAACAACGTGCTAAGACAGAAGAATTAGCATAGTGATGAAGGACAACCAATGTATGGCGTACATGAGGGAAATGAAGTCCACTGATCAACAGAACACTGTCTTCTAGGTATGTAAAGTTGCAGGCATAACTCCATCTGTCTTCTACGTCAATTTAGCCAATGAATCTGACATCGACAGTGATGCAGTTCTAAAGCACATGGACTGGCTCCGCAGCAAGGAAGTATGCATCCATTTGTCCAGAGATGAGATAGCAGGGTCGGGATCAATGCTCTACGCACACACTACTGAAAATGTACCGTAAAAATATGGATGTGTTTTTTCCTGACGAATCTATTTCCGGGCTGTGGGGCCATCCATAGTGTGAAAAGGAACATGAGCATCTGTAGCAGCAACTCAAGAGCAACCACGTAACAAGCACCACAAGGTGGCAAGCATTACAAAGCAACAAACAGAGTATGCCGGAACAAAAGCCTAGAGCGCCACAGCGACAGTCAAGCACCTACGCACAATCACCAAATGTCACCATCACAATGGCCAACTGGACAGGACAGGGCAGAACAACCGGCCCGATGGCGCGGGCACCACCTGTGATAACCCTCGCCAGGCGCAACAGGAAGACCCCACAGCAGGAGGACACCCGAACGGCAGCAGGAGGGCGAAAGGGGGCGATGGAAGGGGGGGGGGGCAAGAGCGGGGGGTTGGGGGTGGGGGTGGGGAGTGACGGAAGGGGAGGGGCAGGAGGATAGGGGGGCTCCGGAGGTGGGTGAGGGTTGTGGGAGGAAAGGTTTCGAGCATTCTGTTCAGCCAAGTCTACAGGGGCGGAGATAATATGTATGTAAGATGCACGGACAATTTACCTAAGGCCTATGTCACTTTCTCGCTTCTCTCGCACATAAACATCAACAAGTGTTTGCAAGACCTTGCTGCAGGCAGAGGACTTCACATGCACGGGATGATACTTAGGTCATCGAGTTACCATAGCATGGTGCTTACATGGCATTCCAGAAACACCCTGCTTTAGTATCATTTGTTCGCTTGTACACACCGTTTGAGTGTACATCTACAATGGGTCGACTCACGAACGAGGAGCCACAACAGGACAGCACCTGCGTAGCCGCGGGCTGGCAAGAAGTGCTGGCGGCAGAAGGAAGGCGTCACCAATTTGCAGGTAAAGCGGGGCACCGCAGGATGTGGGGGAGGGGGGGGACGTTGTCGACCTGCTGGTGGTGCACCTGTAATGCCACCTCGCCAGATCTTCTTTCACTTACCTGACGTGTTGTCCCCTGCATTGTCGACAAGATACCATGTCTGCGTTGCTGTGCCCATGTACACTGTTGTGCGCACAACGATTGTTATGCTCTCCTATAGGAGCACTGCCGGAATGCATGAAAGTGCTAAATTCCATTCTGAGAATTGATCATGTGTGAAGTGGATTTTGGAGGTCTATTTTTTTGTGCTGCCCTTGCCTTTCTGTTCACGTTTTTGTTCAAACACATCCTTATACTAGCAAATAGGCGCTTGCTTTTGTGTTCTTGCCAGTTACCATTAAATCACGATGCACAGGTGTTTCTGAAAAAGCCGTTCATTGTTTGGCTCAGAGGTCTACAAATGAGTTCATGGTGGCATTATGGTACAGTTCAAGGTGACTGTACTATATGGACATTCCTGCGAGTTGAGTGCTGAATGCTCCAACACCTTGGCACTCATATGTGGCGATTTGCATATGACTGGTTGGTGCATTTTTCGGGTTGGGGGGGGGGGTGATGGCTGGTTGCTGGATGTAGACTTTCAGCTGCATTGTTGCAGATACTCCCAGGCCAGCACACTATGTGTACGTGCGACCCGAGGCAGCGTCGATGGACGGTCACACAAGGCATTGGTATACCTTGTTAATTCTTGCTGCAAAAGACTTGACCGACCACAACACAATGATAAATGCCAGCGGTGATCAGCACAATGCTAATCGAGCGAAGTTCACGCAATGGTTGATGATGTTGGTGACGGTGATCATGTAGAGCTGCTTGGTTCCTGCTGAATCTGGTGACACAGCGGCATTGTCGGAATACATAAACTTTGTGTCCTGTTTTCGCACCAGCATCAGAAAACTCTTCACAAACAAGTAAACCTTCAAGATGAAAGGATACAAAATGATTTTGAAACAACTTTGGTGCGCTTTCCTATCTTGGTTGCCTGCTCTATATGAACAGGAAGCTGGGCGCGTCCTGACAACACATGATTGTACATTCATCAGTGTTACAGCATTTAGAGCCTGGTCTCTATCCTCTTCGAAAACAGCTTGAAAACAGTCAAATCAGTTCGATACAGACAGGATATTCTGAGGCTGTGGCTTAGTCAGCACTGAACACTACAACAGAACTTGGCAGCATCAAACCACCATTAGCAACAGTGCTGTGCTGCAGGACACAAACTGTGTAACTGTGTCTGCAGCATCCACAGCTTCGCCGGACACACTGCATAATCGCTGTCCAGCACAAGATCACTCAGAAGAGTAAGCTGAGGAAAAGCCAACCTTATTCCGCTGCAACATAACCACTGACAGGATAGAAATGTGTCTCAGGGGAACGAATCATGCATAGAAACACAGTAGCAGGCATGGAGCTGATGCTAGCTCATCATGCCAGTGTGCATGACTGAGTGCTCTGGTACTGGCGACCGCTTCGGTGTGGGAGCCTTTGCAGAGGGAGACACAAGCGGCATGCCATCGTTTCTGTTCTGCACGCCAGAGAAGACCTGTGAGTGGCTATGCATCTCTTTGTATATCTCGGTGGAGACTGACAGCAAATCATACCTGGAAAGAACTACAGGACGTCCATGCTAACTTCGGCATGGTGCAGTGTTATCAGCCGTGATAGACCACTGGCAAGAAAAGCAGTCTGAAGACACATGAACCAACAGTAGCTTGTGCAGGATCAGTGCAAGACATTGAAAGTGGTTATCAGAAACATAGGTTTTTTTTAAATATGCTGAACATGAGGCGATTTTTGAATGACACAGTGTATCCCCTGCAACTAGTTTCCCCACGCAACCTGACAGAAACATGCACTGCACAGCGGCACATCTACAGGCGAAAAGGGTCTGAAGAGGCGTACCTTCCGGAAGGTGATTGCCCCAGGGTTGCAGCTCAACTGTGACAAGGCTTCGCTCTGCAGGGAGCGGTGGCTAATGTTGGAGGCCGCAGGAGACTGCGAGCCAGTTTTTGACGTTGGTGCGTGTGAGCCGTAAGCGTGTCCGTTCTCGACTGGTTGCGAAGAGATGCATGTGGACTCTTTGGGAGATGTTGCCACCCCCAGCACGGGCATAGTAAGAACAGGACCTGAAAGTGAAACACACTGTCTTGACTCCGTACACCAACACCAGGGCACAAAAAAGGAAGCATCTGCTCATTCACGTGTACACGAAGTTCGCTCAGCGCTCAGAATTATTAGCTTGTGGGCAGCAAGTCTAAAGATTGCAGAATAACAACAACCAACCGAGAAGCACAGGAAGGTAGACAGACGACACACGGTGGCGTACTAGAAACAAAGCTATCGTAGGACTCCGGAACAGTGCAACTGTGAGCGCACCAGGGGACGGGTTACGAGACCCGAGGTTGACAGTGTCATCAACCTGCAAGGATGCCAGCGTGGGTCCGGAGTTGCCATACCGATCAAAGCCACGGCTGCCGGTTCGAGAACTAGCTGAGGCGTTCGCGAGGTTGTTGACCAAGTCTTGAAGAGGATTGAGTTGCCGGGAACTTCCAGAGGATGGACTGCACAACTGAAATATGTGAGCCACTTGAACATAGCACCATTCCCCGACTCCAGATCAGCCAACACGTAAAAATAATTTATGAAAGTCGACAGACAAATACTGGAGGAGTGCTGTGGGTAGCAAAATCGGGCCTGCTGTGACTGTTCCCCGACGCATGGTTGGAAACTCAGGGCACAACATGAACTAAAGACTGGAAAGCAGAAATCAGGGCTGAAAATAACAAAGGGAACCGTACGCAGTGGGGGTGTGCATGATGGCAGGAGGAGCATCAGCCATAGAGCATGTGTCGCCAATTACAGATGCAACATGGGAGTGTGCAAGGACAGAGGGGACATTGGACGAGGCACTGGGGCTTCTGGATATTGGAGCAGTGGTGGGGCATTCAGGCGCAGGAGCTGGCTGAGACTTGATATCACGCGCATGTGCCATTGCAGAAAGGGCTGCAGAGGCTACTGGTGCGGGTGGTTTAGCCGGGTCCCGAGGTGGTTTACCAGTGGTTCCTTTCTTCTTTGGATCCGGCTGAACATGCAACACGGGAACCCAATGATGGTCAAGAGATGAACTGAGAGTTGAATGGATCTTGAAAGCACTGGCGCATTGAAACGAACAATATGTTGAAATAAAGGCGCGGGTGGGACAATTAGGAACCTCCTGTAGCACACCTTTTTGGGTTTGAACTCGCTCATGCTTGCAAGTTCGCTCTCAATCAAAGAAAGGACATCGGAACGGTAGTCAATGCGCCCCAAGGCAAACCGCTGACCGGTGGATGCTTGCCATTCATCCAGCTGTGTCTGCAGCCTGCTGATAAGTTTTGGGAGCTTCTTCTTCTTTTCTTCTGCACGGATGACCCGCTGCAGCAATCTGTTTGCATCCCTTCCCTGTAATTCAATATGTGACGCTTGAGAACATACAGATAGACAACCAGGGTTGTTGCAAATGACGATGGATTAGCCGTTGATAGATAACATATCAGACACTGTGGATGGCAAACGAAAGGCAATGTATAAAAGCGTACCCGGTTGTTGAAATGGGTATCCTGTTTGTGCAAGAAGTGCCAGTGAACCTCCTTGAATGCCTCTTCAATGTCTGTGATGACCTTCATAATGGGTTCACGTTGCTCAACGATCACTGTGACCTCTGCCAGCATTCGAACCAGCTTGGACAGAACTTCAGCCACCTGCAGACAACAACAGCATGAACCACTACTGAAACACCTGTTGCAGAACCCCAAAATCGAGAAATCCAGAACAGCCAATCAGTTGTCACACAAGAACGAGTGCTCGAAAGCACGAAAGGGATAAAACAACAGTGGAAAAGGAATGGAAACGTGTAAGATCAGGGCTGCACCTGGCCTGGGCTTTCAATATCGTCTACAAGAACACCAAGGTTGGGTACAGGTAGGCAAGTGTCTGAACATAGGCGGGCAATGTCCACACTCTTGGCTTGGATCATCACTTTCATTGCCTTCGCTTGTTCGGCCTCAAGCCGACCGATCTCTTCATTGCACTGCAGGTTCCACAGACGATGCTCAAGAAATGAAAGGCATGAATTTCCTTATCCATATGGCGAATACTTCCTAGCAACTCTTGATCGGAATATTGTGCCCATGGCGAATCCGAACACATTATCAAGGCACTGATTGCCATTGGCATCAGCAGGTATCAAGTACAGGTGCCGTTGAGGATGAAACCTTCTCTATCGTGTGAGAATGGAGCCGTGCGGGCGCCTGAAGCATCTTCTCAAAGAAAGAGCGGTTCTCGTCACTCTCAGGAACCTCCAACATGCTCCACATGTTGTTCAGCACTTCATGCATCTCTGCAAGTCGAGCCTCACGCTCTTCTTTCAGTGCACCCAACTCCTCAAGCTGATTATCCAGGCCCTTGAATACAGCATCACTCAGCGCAATCTGCACAACAGCAGCAGTTCACTCGTGACCAGTACTTGAAGTCGATGCCTTGACTTGTAACGAAAGTCGGCAATGGCAGTCAATGTGGTGAGCTCATGCTACCTTACACCAGCTGAGGTGTAGGCTGAAACCCTGTGAGTAGTGGTGCTAGTACCGTACAAGTCTTACATGGGCCCTGTAGAAAGAAAGGGTCAGATGGTCTAAATGCTCATTGTGAACCACGCCACACCCAGGACCACAGGAATATTGAATACCCAACGAAGCAGGAAAGGAACCACAGCATGCTATTTTGAGCACAAGCACGCATGGATGACGAGTTCCAAGTTTTATCTTACGGTTATTGCGCTACAATAACCGTCGTTTCGCAGAGAAGAAAGGTTCACACCACACTCTGCTGATTGGAGGGGTCGCTGGTAGCCTTGTTATTTGTGAAGGAGAAGTAGTGACCCCGCATCGACTGGTGGTACGACCTCAATGAGGTGTGGACTTCAGCTGCAGCCTCTGCATCGTCAACTCCCAGTTCGATGCACACCTTACGAAGCTTGGCAAGTGTACTCTCCAATGTGCGCTCTCTTCGAACCTAAAGAGAACAGGTTCCTTTTGGAACTGAACTGCAGCAGGTGTCAGACAGCAAGAAAATACTGCACTATTAATGCTTGTACACTGTTGAGCTGTAGTGTGTATGAGCAGGAATGCATGGTGCACAGTGAATTGTCGAGATGGCTACTGAGACGTTTCCTAGATCTCATGTTGGGGGCAAGGAGAATGCAAACGTGATGGTGGTACATCTGAGGTATGTCATACCCTTTCTGCACGCATCTTCTCCAGCTCGAGTTTGAGGAAATCGATGTTGGACTTTGTGATGCTTCCCTTCTTCGCCTTTGTTGAGGACAGAGGTTGTCCAAGTGACTCACGAATTTCATTGATCTGGCCCTGTAATTCGTCGTGCTCCTTCATTCGTGCCTCCCTCTTGCGCTTCCAAGTTTCCAGCTCACCCATCACCTCATCAAATTGCCTCTTCAGGGTCTTTCCAGGGCTAATCAGTAAAGAGGCCTGAATCAAAAGAGGCATGAGCTAGAGTACCTAGCTTTCTAGAGCACGAACACATAGAAGCGTTGCTGAAGGGCTGAAGAACACACCATGGAGGAGTTGGGATCATCCATGTCAGCAAAATCCCCAAGCTGCTCTGCAATCAGTCGCATTTCCGCTGCCGCTTGATCAATTCTCTCCCTTATGTTGTTTCTGTGCTGTTCAGCGTGCTCTACAGCGCCATTCCAGACGCCAAGAGCCTTTTGAGTGATGTCTTGCAGCGTCTGCTCTTGTACGACATCTGACATCTCCAAGTCCTTCCATATCTCCTACAAGTACGTTGTGCCATGTGATGGATGTACGTCAGTAACTTTCTCACAAGTACGTTCAAGGGATCTTGTACTTTTACTTGCGTTCACTGTTCCCAGGGAGCAACTTGCGATGTCCGAAGGTTGCAAACTGTTGCCTCACCCATTGTGCGAATACAATGAGCGCATTAACAATCTTTGATCACATGCATGAATACATGGTTGCGAGTCCGCACCTCTAGTCTCTTGTGGCAGCATCTGGTCGTCCTCGAGTACTCGTCAATGTCAACGACTTCTTGCGTACCATGGACGCCAGGATACACGGACAAGTTCTCATTCATAGCAAAAAAGCTGCAACAAAGGTTTATACTTCAACGATGTTGGATAGCTAGTGCTCAGGTGCGCGATAGTACCGTCGATCGGTCAGCGTAACAATGATTGCAAGTTCTGCCAAACTGGAATACCAGGGTAGGCACGCCACGACAACCCATATCTTCGGTATGATACACTCCTTCCTAGATTTTGTGGCATATTTGCGTCGCTAGATTGCACGAAGACATTCGGCGCAACCATGTTCCTCACTTCGCGTTTGCTCGAGATGTGGTGGCTATGGTGGCCTGACAAGGATTATACCCACAACTCCGAACATAGGAGCAAAGCACCTTCATTTCTAGATCATACGGTGTTTGGGAGCCGGGTGTGATGCGGCCCCGCATGAACTTCACTGGGCAGGGATGTGACTGCCTGTAACATTATGATGTGCAGCAGAACGCTTCGCGCCGTACCCTCCGTGTTGCAATTTAATTTTTACCATTCAGCATGAGCTGTGTTCACGCATCTTTTGGCCAGGTAAGGTATAGGCCTGTCGCTTCTGGCTCGAGGTGTTGTATCAGCAGAGCTACTGCAAGCGAGGAGTCCTCTGCGAATGAGGTGCTGAATAACAAATCAGTCAGTCTGTTGGCATCTGACAGCCTCGTTAAATGCTTGCAAGCCACTGGTCCCGATCAGCTGCTGTTGTGGGATGTGCTGACTCTTCCGGGCATACAAGTTAACTACCAGTCAGAATTGTGGTCAAGTAGCGACAAGGTTCGTGACGTGTCAACTTTCATGATGCGTACCATACGGGCAGCTGGTTTTGTGGTGATACTGTTGTTGTTCAGGTTGGTTCATAGGCAGCACAGGAATGGGCATGCTTGTAAGCTCTCAAGAATTGTGCAGAAGCTTCTTGAGAAGACAATACGGAGTTGGAGGTCACGGACTGAACAGTTGTGCCCTTTTTACAGCGACAATGTTCAGTCCACATCACAGCTGGAACCTGGATCTTTCGATGTGGTCTGGAGAGCTACATGGGTGCCCCGGCAGCTTGTGTGGCTTGATAGCCTGGGAAAAGCGTGGCCAGGAGTCACGGTTAAGTACTACGATGTCCTGGACAGGTACCTGACTTTGTACTCAGCTGTGCAAACTTTAGCTGATGCAAGATGTTCTGTGGAACGCTGTCCATCTTCTCCCTCAGACCACACGGAACCAGCACAATAAACGTCCTGTTTTAAGATGTATGCAGTTCTGTTGTTTGATGAGGTCTACAGTAGTTGTGGATGCACAGAAGTGGTGTCACATTTTACCAAACACTTTATCTCAATGCTTTGTTTAGAACAGACAAACGGTGGAACGATGAAATATTAACCTGGCTGTGTTTCAAACGTTTCCAACTTTCTGTGCTGCCGAGTTCAGGTATGATCAACAGAGTCAATTCAGATGGAGAGCTCTGTTCAACCTGTTTGCTGGTGCGTTTCGAACCGGAGTGCTGAAGCTTCCAGCATCTGCAATAGAATCGAAGTGGACGATCAAACTGGACAATGATGGTAAACGTCTATCTGTAAATGATCGGACGTGGCTCATTCCGATGTTCCAGCAGCTCAAGGTCAAGAACAGGCGAATAGCTCGGGACATGCTGCAATGGCAGGAAGTACGGCAACCAGCAGACATGAACTACACGATGTGGGATAGCAAGGTGTGATTTTATTCACTGAAATTATTGCTTCTTCCTCGTTAAGATGCAGCCAGGCCATGGAAAAGCGGCAGCAGTCTTCACCCTTATCGTTTTTACCCTCTGCAACTACAGCACATAGAGAGGTACTATACAGCAACAATGAACATCTAATATCTCACATCCACATGTATTCAAATATCATAACTCTACCGTCGTAGAA
The DNA here is from genome assembly GCA_032359135.1 of Ulvella scutata. Classification (NCBI taxonomy): domain Eukaryota; kingdom Viridiplantae; phylum Chlorophyta; class Ulvophyceae; order Ulvales; family Ulvellaceae; genus Ulvella; species Ulvella scutata. Next base: position 4,481 of record JAUMHD010026218.1, on the reverse strand, counting down.
CTCATTTAGGTACTGTCAGTCTAGCTCATTTGACGAGTAGTGCAACGCCTGTGCGCTATATCAGATGAAGTACTGTTGAACAGGTAAGCAACCACAACATAACAGAATCAGAAGTACTATTGGCGTATGCAACGTTACCATGGCAGTGCAAGGAAGTATCGAATCTCTGCCGGAAGGCTGAGCCAGGCTGTGCCTATCGGAGCCTATCTTCTGTACATTTCGCAACCAAAGGCACCACAGTTCAATGCACGATTCCATATATTTCGCTTTCACGACATGTCTGCACAAGACCGATTTACACTAGCAAGTATTTCAGAATATGCTGCATCAATACTACGTATCAAGTTGGACAGCACTGATAAAATGTAGTTGGATTATATTCTTGGGTTGTACTTCTCGGACTTGCATCCAGCTAGCTCTAAGTGTCCTGTGAAACACTGCAGGTGATGCAGTCGCTGCAAATAGACGAGGTTCCGGGCATGGGGCAGTTTGATATTGATGGGGTGGACGCAGACGACAGGAACAACCTGTACGGCGATGTGCTTGTGATCATGTGCTTTGCAGTGGTGATCATTCTTAGCTTTGGTCTCAGCTATGCTTGGGTGCTGTCCCAGAACTACTCTGCTGCGTATGATCTGGACCCTGATCTCGTACAGTTGATTTCCAACATGTAATTGGAGAGGATATGTTTTGTGTATACATGACAAGGCAGAACAGCTGTTTCATACACTTGGTTAGTGCTGGTGCTGTCATGAAACGCCACACGGAGTTCCAGTGTTATATTGCAATGTCATCTTGCGTTCAATCAGCACCACATTTTCATCTTGGTCGGCTTGCACACCATCGGGAATGCTGATTTCATTCTGCTGCAGTCCTGCAAACAGCGGAATAAAAAACTGGAAGCCTAGCAATTTTTGCCTTCAGCTATACTAAGTGCAGCCATCACGCCGAATTGGGAAGCCCCTCCCTCCCTTTGTACCTGGCAGGATGACTCATGGGTGGTGTACCATTGGTGGTATATCACCCATGAGTCAAGATTATGTCGACACTTCTGCATCGAACAGGCACCCAGGCCTCTGATTCTTTCTGTGACGGGGAAAAGAAGCATGACACAGTCACATGTTGAGGCCCTGGACAGCGCTTTCAAGCTCTTGAGCAGAACGGTGCATCACGTTGGGGACGACGTAAACTTGCTAGCAGTGAACTTCGCACTTCGGGGCAATGCATACTTGCAACACTACATCGACATGACGTGGATTATATGCATGCTATCTAGTTTTGGTTTTTTCTGCTGCAGCCATTCGCCACATTGTTCCACAGCTGCTACCTGCAAGGACTTACCTCCCTGCAAGCAAAGCTGCAAGTCAAGCTGTGGTACTTGCATCATTCTTCGAGACGTATATACCCTTGGCGCAGGAAAAGCGTTTCCAGGTACACGTACCAAGGCCCCGGACCAGTTGTCAGAAGCAGACACTGAGGCGCATACATCGACCCGCTTCCCTATACCGCATACAGCTGCCTACATTATACTTTGTAGCGGCATAAACTCGTGCTGCTGAAGAATGGCACACTGCAGGTGCGCGTTTCAGTCACTGGCGGCCAAGGACGTCTCGTGCCCGAGATGTTCTTTGCCTTGTGCGTGGCGTTCGCGAGAGGTGCTATAGCTAACGATACCTACAGGGCTATGAAATCGAAGAACATGCAGTATAGTTCAAAGGAACGAGTTTCGGTTCAATGCAGTATAAACCGCACGAGCACTGTCAGTGGCGAATTCGGTTGGAGGCGTCTTCCTGGCATGCGGGTACCCGTGGGTAGGGTTGATTCGGCAACACACTAGTAAGCGTGTAGGTAAAAAGTTCTGATACCGTAGCACATACACGTGGCCACGCGTGGATCCTAGTCAACATGCATGTGTGTACATCCTCAAAGAATTTCGAGGTGAACAGGATAAGAAGCCCGAGCTCCACATCGCAGCTTTTTCCTTCGAGGCTTCGGAGGCAGGCTTTTACAAAAGTTCAGGAAATTATGCAAAGTACTTGACCCGACTGTCGAGTTTCCGGGTCTCATCACCTAAAAATTAACGGTTTGTTTGACCTAGACGTACCAACCATCTGAACAAAAAAATGCTCCTGTTTTCGGGCCGATTTTATTACCCTGTTGGGAGGCTGAAGCCCTTCGTGGGCATGGTGTGGTTCCCGATTAGGTTTGTTGCAGCTCCTGGCCTTGCCTGTTGGATTGTCTATAATTCCGCGCGGCTGTTGCCTTTGCCTCTCTTGTCGCGTGTGGCTCGTGCTTGTCTGTCTTGTTCCCGTCGGTCTTCGCGCCTGGACTTGTCTGTCTTTGTCCGCTCGGAATACCTCGGGCTTGTCTGTATTTTTCTCACCCACCTCTTCGGGGGCGCTGAGGCCGAAGCCCTTCTTGGGTATGGCATGCTTCCCGTTAGGGTTTTTGTGGTTGTGTGTGGAGGTGAGGCCGAAGCCCTTCTTGGATATTGCGCCAGAAAGGCTTCGTAGTCAGGCAGTACATCACGCAACAAAAGTTATCTCAGTTAGGCCTCTCATATTCCTCATGATGTGTGCAGGGAGGTGCAGCTCACAGCGCTTGCATGCATGCTGCTGGTAGCGTGCCTGCCACTCCAACGTGTCACAGGTGTGCCCTTCTTCCTGAGCGCCGTTTACTTGCACTCTTTCATAAAGAGTAGAGGCCGTCCACGGCACCCAATGGTGGCCATACTGGAGGCACAGTCAAATCACGCTCACTCGTACCCCTATGTGCACCCAAAAATATACGGCATATTTGCGCTGTCAGCGCCTGGCATAGCAACATTCTGACAACGTACTTGCGCAGAATACGTTGATGCCTATACATCGCCGTTCAGATTTCTAACGAGATGCAGAGGAAGAAATATGCATCAGAGTGCTTTTCAACGATTAGAATGTATTGGCAGACACTTTGTAGGGTTTACAGGGTGGCTCTGGCACCACAGGGCAGCAGACTTTTCCAACATACGTTTCCATCAGTACATATCCATCACATCCAACTCCTCGTTATTCATTGGAGTGCGCTTCAACCCTCCTCTTTGGATTTTCAAGTGGCGTGCAACTGCGCCCCCTCCCCCACCCCCACCTCCATCCCCACCCCCAGATGACGACACTGCTTGCTACTATGGAGGCACAGACTGCAGCTCATACGATGAATCCGCTGGGGAGTGCGAGCTGTATAGGCCCGATCCCATGCTTACTCGATTTCAACGCGCGCCGTATCACAAAACCTGCCTCTTTAATAAACAATCTCTCATCAAAATTTTTGAATATCGAAAGTTTGAAAAGATTCTAATCGTGTTTGTTGCTTCGCTCAACCCCTCGTCCCCCGTTTCCCAGAGTGCTGAGGCCCATTCCCTTCGAGGTTGGCGTGATCCCTGATATCAAAGTGTACAGTTACAGGCACAACTCCATAGAATGACTAATGTACCCATGTATGATCCTTGATAGCAGAGTTGAAATGTGGCACGCAGGGGGGGCCTAACGCATGGGCCCCTATGACACTCACTTGAAGCAGAACCGTGTTACCATCCTGATGCAAGACAAGGAACAGGGAACATGTACTCTAGTGGTTTGTAAACACCGAGTTGTGGAGGAAATGTGCTTTTGGTGTGAGCGCTTGAGCGCCCGCATGAACCACTCTCATGTAACAAGCCACTTCACCTAAGCTGCCTTCAGCATGTGCAATGCTCCATGCATGAATTCTTGGCCTCAGCATGCATGCGTAGACTACATGGCCTCAGCACGCATGCGTATAGTACATGTTGCAGTGCATCGCCACTGCTGCTCAGCTTGACACATGTAAGTGAATAGCTGCTTACTCGTGTCACAGTTTTCAGCCCTAGGCACAGCGATGAACCATTGGTCGCACACTGTTCATGTATCTCTGGGCCAGCAGTCTGCCTGAATGCTGTGCTTGCTCACACGTTCGCTTGAGGCTTGGAGTAGTCAGTCCCAAAACCCAAAACCCCTGTCACCACTGCCCGAAATACCTCTAAATCGAAACTCTAGACATCATCAAAGTTTCCACCGGTCTTTCTAGCAACTACTGTCTCTGCTAAGAGAGGGCAGTGTTTGCAATATTCGAATACCCTGCACACGGTTTTTCACACTGGTTGTCTGTTGCTATTCATATTTGCTTTACAAACCAGAATGGTAGTGAATATGCATGAGCCCAAATCAACCCGCACAAAAATATCCACCGCATGACTCGAATGCCACAACAGCACCAGCACGAAAGTCTTTCCCAGCACTCTTAGTAAAATTCCGTAGGAAATGAAAAGTATCATCGATATCTGTCCTTGTACATGCCAACAGCAACCTGCGCACCTGTAGCCATAGTTATGTAACCTGTAGCCATAGTTGGTTGCGAATCAGTAGGCAGTATCTGAGTTGTGCCCTGGCTCGTGGTCGTGGCTTTGTGTTTCGTCACTATTATCG